>CAWUFW010008353.1:600000-899168 GCA_963921515.1 Calotriton arnoldi
GACACTCATTTAGCTAGTCAGAAACCCATGCAGCTGCTTATACAACAACAGACAGACGGATACAGACATTCACACAGTTTAGTCACTCACCCATGCATCCAGTAAGATACGTTTAATCACTCACTTATAGACTCAGTCACGCACCTACTAAATCATCCATTCAGACACTTATACACCCACTCATTCTTCACTACGCCTTTCCATATATATATTAAACATATTTAAACTTTACCAAACACACAGTCACTGGATGATGTCATCAGTGATGTCATTTGAGATGTCATCAGTGATGTCATCAGTGATGTCACTGACCATGTCATGAGTGATGTAATATGTGACGTCATCAGCAGTGCATTGCGAGGCGCGAGTTATAGTTACCTGAACTAACTATAACGGGGGAATTTCACGGGTTTTGTACGAGTGCAATGTCCAACTAACTATAACTGTCCCTAAAACCTTATGGTTTTTTCAGTGAATATATATATATATATATATATATATATATATATATATATATATATATATCCACAGGCCATCCTGCTCCCATCAGAAGAAGGCACGCACTCAAGGCTGAAGGTATATGGCATTCTTTATTTTCTCGGGTCTCCCTCGACCCCGCCACTGAAGAGAAACATTTCGGCTACCTAAGCAGCCTTTCTCAATCTATATATATATCAGTGATGTCATTTGAGATGTCATCAGTGATGTCACTGACCATGTCATGAGGGATGTAATATGTGATGTCATCAGCAGTGCATTGCGGGGGCGCGAGTTATAGTTAGCTCACCTAACTATAACGGCCGAATTTCTCTGGTTTTGTACGAGTGAAATGTTCAACTAACTATAACGTCCCTGAAACATATGGTTTTTTCAGTGAATTTCAAAGGTTTTTTAAATGCTAATTTCTAACTATAACTTCCCTGAAACCTGTGTTTTTTTCAGTGAATTTCAAAGGTTTTTTTAAATGCAAATTTCTAAGTATAATGTCCCAAAAATATTTTTTTTTAGTTTTTTAATTGTTAGAAAAATAATATGTTTTCTCTTTTCTAAAATATAAATATAATTTTTTTTTAAAAAAGTGGATTTGCGTACCGATTGTGTACCTGTCTCGGTGGGTGCACAAATCCCAGAATTTTGCCCCCATATTGGTTAAGTCATGTAGGATGCTCGTTTGGTATGCGACGGGTGCGCGGATCTTGGCCCCACATAACGTCACGTATGTAGTTCCAGGGGTCGCGCCGGGTGCGCGAATCCATCGCAAATCTTCAAGTTTTAAAAGTATATGTATATAACTTTATTATATATATTATACCAAGACATTATTTAAGATAATTGTAAATATCATATATTTGTAACTGGAATAAAGATATATTATTGTTAAATATATTTTTCGGGAATCATGCTGGGTGCGCGCCGGTTGCGCGCCGGGTGCGCGAATCCCATGTGACTTCAAAAGAAGGCATTTCATTGGTTAAGAACCTTTTGATTCTAGAACTTGAAGGACCCCACCCATTTTTTCTCATTCCTTGAAGAGCATCTTAGGAGACACACCTATTGTCTTCTGGTCCTGCTTGCCTTTTTTTGGTGTTCTTTTTTTTAACAGTACTGAAAATGGCAGCTGGTGGTGCACCTGTACAGCTTCCCCTGAAGTAGAAGAAGACCTGGAGGAACCTGTAAAGAAGAGGTATGAAAGTGTCATATGGGCATTTTTCTCTATTCCTCCAGGAGAAAAAAAAGTAAATGCCCGTAAAGTTATGTGCACTATTTTCCAAAATGTCCTCTCACGAGGTTCTGATAAAAAATATTCCTGTGGGACGTCGTCGATGTTGAAACATCTACAAACAATGCATCCTCGACGTCTAGCTAAGGAACAGCTAAGACGGGAACAAGAGAGGCAAAGAAGTGATAACAACGCTGCTGGACCTAGCACGTCAAGTGCTTCAACATCTTCTACCACAGCCAACATCTTCCCTGACTTCGCTCGAGTGGAACAGCGTTGCATAAAATGCAAAACAATTCTCTGCTTTGGTGAGCAATCACTGGAAGCTGTCCTGCTTGCTATAAGGAATCTCCACTGTTAATTTTTTTCTTCTATGCAATGAGTTTATAATTGCATAATTTTTTCATCATGTTCACTGTTGGTTTCAGAACCGCCTAATTGGTTAAAAATAGACAAACTTGTATGTGTTCTATGAATGACTGTTATGGTAATATCTGAGTCATTGTATGAGTGAATAAGTACTGTCTCAGTGAATGAATGAGTGCAGCAGTGTTGCCTGAGTCATTGGATGAGTGCATTGATAGTGTTTGAGGGAATGAATGAGTGCTGTAGTAGTCCCTGCCTGATTGCATATGTGTATAGGTAGTGCTTGACTTATTGCATGAGTGAATGTATAGTACCTGGATGACTGGAGCAGTGCAAGAGTAGTGTCTGGGTTTTTCCATGAGTGCATAAGTAGTGCCTGGGTGATTGCGTGACTGCAGGGGTAGTGCCTGAGTGATTGAAGGAGTGCATGAGTAATGCCTAGTAGCATGGAAGAGTGCATGGGTAGTGCCTGGCTGCATGTAGGACTGCCTGGGTAGTACCTGGGTGATTGGAGGAGTGCATGAGTAGTAGCAGGGTGATTGCATGAGTACTGCGTGGATGATTGGAAGACTGCATGGGTAGTGCTTGGTTGATTGCATGAATGCTGCAGAAGTGCCTGAGCACATGTATGGCTGCATGAACTGTGCCTGAGTGATTCAAGTAGTGCATGGGTAATGCCTGGGTAATTGTATGAATGCAGGGATAATGTCTGGGTGAATAAAGGAGTGCATGGGCAGTGCCTGAGCGATTAGATGAGTGTATGGTTAATGCCTGGGTGATTGGAAAAGTGCATGGATATTGCCTGGATGACTGGAGGAGTGCAGGGGCAGTGCCTGGGTTATTGCATGAGTGCATAAGTAGTGCCTGCATGATTGCATGACTGCAGGAGTAGTACATAACTAGTGCCTGGGTAATTGCATGACTGCAGGGGTAGTGCCTGATTGATTGAAGGAGTGCAAGGCTAATGTCTGTGTGATTGTATGATTGCAGGAGTAATGTCTGGGTGATTGAAGGAGTGCATGGGCAGTGCCTGGCTGCATGTAGGACTGCCTGGGTAGTTCGTGGGTGATTGGAGTAGTGCATATGTAGTAGCAGGGTGATTGCATGAGTGCAGGAGTAGTGCGTGGATGATTGGAAGACTGCAAGGGTAGTGTTTGGTTGATTCCATGAGTGCATAAGTAGTGCCTGGGTGATTGCGTGACTGCAGGGGTAGTGCCTGAGTGATTGAAGGAGTGCATGACTAATGTCTGTGTGATTGTATGAGTGCAGGAGTAATGTCTGGGTGATTGAAGGAGTGCATGGGTAATGCCTAGGTGCATGGAAGAGTGCATGGGTAATGCCTGGCTGCATGTAGGACTGCCTGGGTAGTACCTGGGTGATTGGAGGAGTGCATGAGTAGTAGCAGGGTGATTGCATGAGTACTGCGTAGATGATTGGAAGACTGCATGGGTAGTGCTTAGTTGATTGCATGAGTGCTGCAGAAGTGCCTGAGCACATGTATGGCTGCATGAACAGTGCCTGAGTGATTCAAGTAGTGCATGGGTAATGCCTGGGTAATTGTATGAATGCAGGGATAATGTCTGGGTGAATAAAGGAGTGCATGGGCAGTGCCTGAGCGATTAGATGAGTGTATGGTTAGTGCCTGGGTGATTGGAAAATTGCATGGATATTGCCTGGATGACTGGAGTAGTGCAGGGGCAGTGCCTGGGTTATTGCATGAGTGCATAAGTAGTGCCTGCATGATTGCATGACTGCAGGAGAAGTACATAACTAGTGCCTGGGTAAATGCATGACTGCAGGGGTAGTGCCTGATTGATTGAACGAGTGCAAGGCTAATGTCTGTGTGATTGTATGAGTGCAGGAGTAATGTCTGGGTGATTGAAGGAGTGCATGGGTAATGCCTGGGCGCATGGAAGAGTGCATGGGCAGTGCCTGGCTGCATGTAGGACTGCCTGGGTAGTTCGTGGGTGATTGGAGGAGTGCATAAGTAGTAGCAGGGTGATTGCATGAGTGCAGGAGTAGTGCGTGGATGATTGGAAGACTGCAAGGGTAGTGTTTGGTTGATTCCATGAGTGCTGCAGAAGTGCCTGAGCACATGCATGACTGCATGGGCAGTGCCTGAGTGATTGAAGGAGTGCATCTCTAATGTCTGTGTGATTGTATGAGTGCAGGAGTAATGTCTGGGTGATTGAAGGACTGCATGGGTAATACCTAGGCGCATGGAAGAGTGCATGGGTAGTGCCTGGCTGCATGTAGGACTGCCTGGGTAGTACCTGGGTGATTGGAGGAGTGCATGAGTAGTAGCAGGGTGATTGCATGAGTACTGCGTAGATGATTGGAAGACTGCATGGGTAGTGCTTAGTTGATTGCATGAGTGCTGCAGAAGTGCCTGAGCACATGTATGGCTGCATGAACAGTGCCTGAGTGATTCAAGTAGTGTATGGGTAATGCCTGGGTAATTGTATGAATGCAGGGATAATGTCTGGGTGAATAAAGGAGTGCATGGGCAGTGCCTGAGCGATTAGATGAGTGTATGGTTAGTGCCTGGGTGATTGGAAAAGTGCATGGATATTGCCTGGATGACTGGAGGAGTGCAGGGGAAGTGCCTGGGTTATTGCATGAGTGCATAAGTAGTGCCTGCATGATTGCATGACTGCAGGAGTAGTACATAACTAGTGCCTGGGTAAATGCATGACTGCAGGGGTAGTGCCTGATTGATTGAAGGAGTGCAAGGCTAATGTCTGTGTGATTGTATGAGTGCAGGAGTAATGTCTGGGTGATTGAAGGAGTGCATGGGTAATGCCTGGGCGCATGGAAGAGTGCATGGGCAGTGCCTGGCTGCATGTAGGATTGCCTGGGTAGTTCGTGGGTGATTGGAGGAGTGCATAAGTAGTAGCAGGGTGATTGCATGAGTGCAGGAGTAGTGCATGGATGATTGGAAGACTGCAAGGGTAGTGTTTGGTTGATTCCATGAGTGCTGCAGAAGTGCCTGAGCACATGCATGACTGCATGGGCAGTGCCTGAGTGATTGAAGTAGTGCATGGGTAATACCTGGGTGATTGCATGAATGCAGGAGTAATGTCTGGGTGAATAAAGGAGTGCATGGGCAGTGTCTGAGTGATTAGATGATTGTATAAGTAGTGCCTTGGTGATTTTATAAGTGCATAGGTAGTGCCTAGGTGATTGGAGGAGTACATGGATAGTGCCTGGATGACTGGAGGAGTGCAAGGGTAGTGTCTGGGTTATTCCATGAGTGCATAAGTAGTGCCTGGGTGATTGCGTGACTGCAGGGGTAGTGCCTGAGTGATTGAAGGAGTGCATGGCTAATGTCTGTGTGAATGTATGCATGCAGGAGTAATGTCTGGGTGATTGGAGGAGTGCATGGGTAATGTCTAGGTGCATGGAAGAGTGCATCGGTAGTGCCTGGCTGCATGTAGGACTGCCTGGGTAGTTCCTGGGTGATTGGAGGAGTGCATGAGTAGTAGCAGGGTGATTGCATGAGTGCAGGAGTACTGCGTGAGTGATTGGAAGATTGCATGGGTAGTGTTTGGTTGATTGCATGAGTGCTGCAGAAGTGCCTGAGCACATGTATGACTGCATGGGCAGTGTCTGAGTGATTGAAGTAGTGCATGGGTAATGCCTGGGTGATTGTATGAATGGAGGGATAATGTTTAGGTGAATAAAGGAGTGCATGGGCAATGCTTGAGTGATTAGATGACTGTATAGGTAGTACCTTGGTGACTTTGTAAGTGCATAGGTAGTACCTGGGTGATTGGAGAAGTGCATGGATATTTCATGGATGACTGGAGGAGTGCAGAGGTAGTGCCTGTGTTATTGCATGAGTGCATAAGTAGTGCCTGCATGATTGCATGACTGCAGGAGTAGTACATAACTAGTGCCTGGGTAATTGCATAACTGCAGGGGTAGTGCCTGACTGATTGAAGGAGTGCATGGCTAAAGTATGTGTGATTGTATGAGTGCAGGAGTAATGTCTGGGTGATTGAAGGAGTGCATGGGTAATGCCTGGGTGCATGGAAGAGTGCATGGGTAGTGCCTGGCTGCATGTAGGACTGCCTGGGTAGTTTGTGGTTGATTGGAGGAGAGCATAAGTAGTAGCAGGGTGATTGCATGAGTGCAGGAGTAGTGCGTGGATGATTAGAAGACTGCAAGGGTAGTGCTTGGTTGATTCCATGAGTGCTGCAGAAGTGCCTGAGCACATGTATGACTGCATGGGCAGTGCCTGAGTGATTGAAGTAGTGCATGGGTAATACCTGGGTGATTGCATGAATGCAGGAGTAATATCTGGGTGAATAAAGGAGTGCATGGTTAATGCCTGAGTGATTAGATGAGTGTATAGGTAGTGCCTTGGTGATTTTATAAGTGCATAGGTAGTGCCTGGGTGATTGGAGGAGTGCATGAATAGTGCCTGGATGACTGGAGGAGTGCAAGGGTAGTGCCTGGGTGATTGCATGAGTGCCGGAGTAGTGCGTGGATGATTGGAAGACTGCATGGGTAGTGCTTGGGTGATTGGAAGAGTGCATAAGTAGTCTCTGGGTGATATTATAAGTATATAGATTCAGGCTAGGTGAATGGAGAAATGCTTCGATAGTGCATGCGTGATGGGAGGAGAATGAGAATAGTGTCTAATTATATAGAACAGTGCATGGATAGTATTTGAAAAAATGGATCAATGCAATAAAAATGACTGTAAACATTACTTCATATTATTAGGCTTATTGCATTATTTCATCTTACCTTCTTTATTCAAATACATATCAAACTCAGTGAAACTATTTTACAGTTGTTTTGCTGTAAACTGAATTTAAAATCTTTTCAAGGTTTACTATTACTTTCTGTAATAAAGAAGGAAAACTGTTATTACATATAATATTATGGTTTTTAGAACACAACATAATTTTATAATTACATAACATATTCAGTTTCCCTTCCTTGCTGTTTTCAGATTCTAGTGAATTTCAACTTACATAGTGATTTCAACGTAGATCATCATATAACAGCGGGGAAAAAAATACAATCAATGTGATTGTAAAACAAACCCAAATCTGTGTTGAAAATATTTACAACAAATTCATCTATCTGTTTACCTATCTACAGTTTCTAAATTACATTCTTCAACTACATTAAATTATTTATTTTTCTGAAGTACATTTTCTAAAATATACACTCTCATTTACATTGCATATAATAAAAAGATCAAATATATAAACTAGTTCCTTCAAACACAATTTTGCAAATGCAATACAAAATAGCACAAATAATAATCCAAATAGTAATTGTTCACATCTTCCCAATAGGCCGAATAATGTTTTCAAAATTTTGGCATCAAAATATCAGATATGAATTTGGTAATTCGTAGGGCAACCTACATTTGAATTCCAAATAGGCATCTTTGCAATGTGTCCATCCTTTATTGCACTTTAAATACATAGTATAGTGTCCAGATGTAGTAGTAGTTCCATCATGGAATATAATAGCCTCTGCTTTAAAAGTTCTTCCTGAAATTGACACTTGACTTGCCACAAAATTTTTAATTTTAGTTTCCAATTTTCTTCCATTTGCTCTACAACATTGTAGCATTAAAATGACATCCTTTCCAAATCTTTCTATATATAATGTTGACAACATTTCTGATTTACAATGAGAACATTTCATATCTTGATTAGCTGTTTTACTAATTTGTTAAAAGACACTGATTTGCAATCTGGTATTGTCAAATATATGAATTGTTCAGTGTCTATTTGAGTGGGAGAACAAAATGAACACTCTTCACATTTACGATACCATCTGTAACTTACTCCAAACAAATTTTCAATTTCTATTCCTTCATCTTCTAATACTGCAAGCATAAACATAAGAAATTCTTATTCATCTTGTTGTATATTAAGTGTAAATTGCGAAGAACCAGTACATATATCCAAAAGATGCCGAATGCCAAAAGCATTATGGATTTTAGTTCTATCAGTTACCAACTTTTGAAAACTATTATGCAGTAAAGTACAGAATCTTTTTCTCGATTTTCCAAAATTTCATGATAAAGATCCTCTAGATTTACATTTACAATTACATTAGCATAGCAGTTGATACCTGAACTATTTTCTAACTGGTATCCTACAATATCATCAACAGTGTCCATTTTCATTTTCTTTGCAGCGTCATCATTCTCTTGAATTGTTTTCTTTATTGAACCTTACTAGAATGTTTCTCATATTTCCATTTTGGGCACACTACACTTTTTTCATATACGGGATATTCACCTAAGTTAGGAGCATACAGTCTTCTTAACCGATTATACTCTCTTATACAATTTGCATCAGCACTAACCTTTTTCTCATCAAAATCAATCAAATACAAACCAGATAATGTTCTTACTCGAGACAATGCAACATATGCCGTACCCTCTTTAAACACTGTACTTCCAATATTTACCAAAGCACTGTCTACACTTAAACCTTGATATTTATGAATGGTCACTGCATATGCTAAAGAAAGAGGAAACTGTTTTCTACGAACATACAAGTCTTTTACAAGCAAAAAACGAACAGCACAATGTCCAATCTGTGTTACCTCTTCAATCTGATCAAATGTAATCTTCTGTTCTGAAAAATTACAAAATCAACAACTTTTCCCATTGCTTCATTTACTAAACCTTTTTCTACATCCAAATTACGCCATAATGTTACTCAACAGTCTACACAGAAATATATAGTATTTTCTAAACCAGCAGTCTTAGATACAGACTTCTCCAAAGAATCCAATGTTGACTGTAATTTCTCTGAGAGAAGAATAGTAACTCCTTTGTGTTCCATTTTATCAATGGCTTCCATTTTCACTATTGGTTGTTTCTCCAGTTTCAAAAGTTCTTTGATTGAATGTAGAACACTCTTGCAGTGTTGGCATTAGGCAAACTACAGACTTCTTATTCCAATTTGTTTTTACATTATTTCAGGTGCAATATTTTTATTTGGAAACAAGTTTGTTAGTAGCCGACTTTGTAAAGCTTCTTTACCATGTTTTGTCAAAACACCAATTCTAATATCTTGAAGAATGTTTCCATAATGTTCATCACTTGCTTGTCGCATGTTCTTAATAAGTTCTTTAGATTCAAAAAGAGACCAACTGTTCACATTTCCAATACTTCCCAAAGATTTCTTAGTGTTTTCATGGACAAGTGTTTTAAAAACTGGTTGTCCTTTCACAGGAGTAAGTTGTAGTAGATCGCTGAATACAATTACATGTTTTCCTCCAAATAAAACATCATAATCTGTTTTTAAAATCTGTTGCATTCTTAAATGTACAAAGGCAAGCATTAAGTTTGAGACCATGCTCACCTCATCAATGATCCGAAGTTTCATTTTCTTTAGTACTCTTGAAACTTCATAACAAGCTTCTCCAGATAGCTTGTGATATTCCAACTTATTTTCATGTTCAACTGGTAGCATGAGTAATCGATGTAATGTAATCCCTTTAATGTCATGTGCTGCTAACCCAGTTGGAGCGGTTACAACACAAGATAAATGTGATTCAGTGGTCTTGTGTAGACAACTGGTCAAACTTTAATTAGGAAACTTTTTCCTGTTACAGCTTGCCCACTGACATACATTTGAATAGGTTTAAATGATGTGCATTGGCATTCTTTTTTCATGCAGTAAACCATGTTGTATCTGTTGTGTAACTTGCTGATATATTTCTTTTTGTTCAATATTTAGTTGTTCTTCCAAGTTTCCCACCTCAATAATATCCTGTTGTGCTTGTTACATTGCTGTTTCTACTTCATTCATGGCTATTGCTGCTTCATTTTCAAGAATTGGTTGTCCTAGTGGATCTTGACTTAGTGGAGCAGAACTTTGACTATCTTGAGAACTATCTCTAGCTTTTTCAGCTGCAATACTAGTTTCTTGTTCAATCTCCTCATTCCACATTTGTAGATAATTTGAAAAAATTGTGCATTCAATGCTATCTTTACATGCATTAAAAGAATCTACATAGCAGTCAAAATCTCCAAGTAATTCCATTTCAGTATGCCAAGGCTTGAAGAGTTGCAGAAGTGCTAAATAGAAAAATTCCCTTTTATCTGGAGTATCACAACCGAGTTTCCTGTGATTAATAAGATTTCCTTTGGCATGTTTTACTAAACATCCATCACATCAAATTACTGCATATTTTTCTTCATTTATATTTTCCCGGACATTTCTCTTAAAGCTGTAATGTTGCAGTACTTCTTAGAGACATATGTTTTCCAGATGTGTGCTGCTTTTAGGATAGTATGTATCCAACATATTTGTTTTAACAATATCTGTACCTTCCGGTTCATTCAATGCTAAGTATTCAATTTCTTGTACAGATTTCAATACTCAATTTCGTGTTGCAGCAAGACCTAGATTTACCCAAATGATTCCTCTTGACTTTGAATATAAACTTGCAGAGGTCAACCGATCCGAACATTCGTACGATCCAATCTCTCGATGGGAAAGCATCTTCAAACTAAAGCTGTACAATTTGTTACTAAGAGTCTTGTCTTGTGAAATTTCTTCCCACATTTCTTTCAACTCCGTCTTTTCAGATTTGGTTATATATGACGTAACATAGCGAGCAACAGCAATCGAATTATCTGCAACATATTGGATATCCATATTTGCATTCCACATCGTCAAAATCACTGGATTGTAGTCATTAAAATACTTTGAATCTTCAGTTCTTTTTATGTTGTAAGTATTCTTCGGAGATTTCCGAGTTATAGTATGCCTTACTGCTGACATGAAACTGTTGACTCTTCCTTTTGAAATTACTGGACGTGGGAATCCAAAACGACATTTTGTATAAAATCTTCCCTTTGACTTGTATTTCCGTCGACAATATTTCCCACATCGATGACTTTGAAACCGTAAAACTTGCTGTCTCAAATTGTTTTCTCCTCCTTCTTTTGGTATGGCACAGGTAACATATTTTTCAATGAAAGACAAAACACTTTCATCAGTATCAGTTCCAAATGTTGGTGCATTCTTGATCCATAACAGCATGTGAATATGAGGTGCACCTCTGGCTTGGTACTCTTTTCTCCAAAAGAAATCAATAACTTCTCCAAGAGGTGGATTATTTTTATTGCAGATAAAAGACATCATAGCTTGAAACCTATGATTAAAATATCTGCACACATTTACAGGATCCAAGGAATACAGTTCTCCAGCTGTTTTAAATTCAATGTTTTTTACATTTGAATTTGCTTCTCTTAGAAATTCAAGTAAATCCTCCCATGCGTACTCAGCACAGCTAAGCGTAACAAACCACGTAGGGGTTCCTAAGTTCCTTAATATACATTTAAGTTCTCCGTGACGATGATACCAATACTCATTAGTACCACGTTGACACGCCATCAAATTAATTAACTGATATTCTAAATGATCGTCTCTTTGTTGAACTTTGTCCAAAAATTCCTTTGCAGAAAGATGTGTAAGATGAGCTCCTGTTTTTAATATGTGGTTCACTGCATATGAAAGTCCACACAAGTCACTTTCAAACAGATGATGAAATAAATATGGAACACACTGTCGAAATCTTGGATCTTCTGAGTACAATCTTGTTGAACGGTATTCTGAAGCTGGAATCTGTACTGGTCATTCATCGTATCGTCCACCTTTTCCAGTGTGGAAGAGCTGTGGAAAACAACGAGCTTCTAAACTTTTTTCCCAAACACTCATGGGAGTTCCCTTCGCTTTCTTCATTTGGAATAATTCAATAGTGTTTCCAATAACTTCTTTTGAATGTAAAGGATATATACTATAATGTTCATAAATTTGTTCACTCCTGGAGTTGTCCACTTTTTCGATTTGCCCAGTTGAAATTTCTCTATCATCTTCTAAAGATATTTCTTGTTCTTCCAGATATACATTTTTATAATAAATATTGTTTTGTATAAGATATAATGTAGCATTTTGAACTTTGGTGACATCTACTAACTCTTGCCATATTTTCCGACTCTTTGTTGGTCCACCATTAACTAGAATACCTACAGGTTCATGTTCCTCTCTCTCTACACCAACAGTTTCATTATTTTTCTTAAAATCTAAAGCTAAATACACAACTCTTCCTTTTAAACCTCTTTGTAAATCTATTGGAGGTAGCTTACCTGTTTAGGCTCCATACGAACTATAGCCTGAAATGGGTGCACAGATTGAAAAAGAATGGACTCATATGTATTTAAATCTACCAGTTTCCTGAGGAATAGCTACCAACTCTAGGTTATTATGTACAGCTCTAGCTGGCATTTTGTTCTCTTCTAATTTGCTGTCACAATATTTACAAATACGTTGATCACTACACAACTCAAAACGACCTTCCATATACAAATAAGCACCAAATTGCTCCCACTTATCATTGTTTTCCTTTTCACTTTTTAAATACACATCAACATTCCTAGTTTGACTTCTATAGTGAGAACGTCGACAACAAATACAAACATAGGGGCTGATTACGATGGCGGAAGGACCGCCACCGCCAGCCCGGCGGTGGCGATCCTTCCGCCATCTGACAGCAATTTTCCCACCTCCAAATTACGATGGCGGTGGGAATCGCTTTCGGACCGCGGCGGTCGCAAAGACCGTCCGCCACAGAACCGCCACAGGCAATCGTTCCGATTGCCTGGCGGAGAGGTCAGCATGCCTAAAATGGTGGCGGTGCCTAGCAGGCACCATCCGCCAAATTACGATGCTGGCGGAAGCCAGCCTTTCCGTGGCGGGTAAACCGCCATTGAAAGGCTGGTGGAGATTGGTTTCAGGGGCCTGTTGCAGGCCCCCCTTGAGTTGGGGGGAGGTGTGGGTGCACTGGGGGTGTACCCATGGTACCCCCCAACATTTCACTGCACCTAGTGGCAGGCACTGTGTGGTGCCTGCCACGTAGTGCAGTGAAATGCGCAACATGTCATTTTAACTTTGCGGCAGGTGCTGCTTTCTGCAGCACCCGCCGCAATGTCAAAATGCAAGATGCGACCACCATGGTGGCGTTCGCATCCTGATTTGGTGTGCAGGACCGCCGCATGTATTACGGATGGTCCCGGTCTCCACCACGATGGCGGACGGACTCCAGTCCGTCCGCCATCCTAATCAGTCCCATAGTTTGGATTTTCACAAGAAACTACCTTAGATTTTGTAATATCTTCTGCAAACTTCTCAGTGTTACTATCTTCCACCTCTTCTTCAACACCTACACTTATGAAACTCTCACTTTCTCTACACTCCTCTTGAGGACCAAAGAAACAAAACTGTATATCATCACAAACTTTTTTTACATCCAATACTGAACCATGCAAATAAGCACTGTTTATTTCACTTAAAGATAATGCAGGACTTTTTACATAGTACAATCTTCTTACTAACTTCCACATTTCTGAATGATGTACTGCTAACATTCTTAAATGATGAAAAGTACTTTGACACACTGTTCTAGAAATACAAGCCAGAGAATGACCCTGCAAGTTACTATATTTTCTCACTTTACAAGGATCTAGTCCTTGCAATATCTTAATCTTCTGTTTAACACTTGTATTACCATAATCTCATAAGAATTTTCGTAAAATATCAATAGATTCTTGTTGTGTACTACAAATACTACTACAATCCCACTTATACACTGGAGCTTGTGTACGTCTCCCTTGAACTTCTTCAGATTTTACTTCTTCCATATTTCTAGGAACCATCTTTTCTTTTTCAATTGGACAACTGTTTATAACCTCATAGCAACGACCCCTGGTATCAACTGCATGAACTAATGTAATTTGTTGAAAATAGCTTTCCTCATTAAAAAAAGGTTCAGTACTAGAAGTGTGCTTCCATTCACCCGAATTTCTTTTGCAAAAGTTAGTTCTATTAACCATTTTTTTCTTTTACTTTTCTCCTTCATAAACTGCATTGTTTATTCAATGTTTTCATTCTCTTCAATACTAATATAAACAATTTTCTTTTCAATTCAAAAGCCTTTTCGACTACACTTTCAATCTGTTGTTTCTTCTTGTAAAATACTGGTCTTCTTTTATATTTCTTGCCATCTTTCAATACATTTTGTAGTACTCTATTTTTATACAATCTCTTCCTAATGTCTTTATATTCTTTCATCCTTTTTTCAGCATGGATTGTTTTCCTATAACCTGATTGTGCATTACTTTTTGCGACTCGCTATTAGGAAGGGGCGTTCCCTTCATAATAGAGAGCGCGACCCTATGTAAGAATGTTTTGCGTCCGCAATTGCAGGCGCAAAACACTCGGGGTGGTAATGCACTCGCAAAAGGGAAGGGGCCCCCGGGGGACCCCTTCCCCTTTGCAAATGCATGGGAAAATATTTTTTAAGGACAGGCAGTGGTCCCAGGGACCATTGCCTGCCCTTAAAAAATGAAACGAAAACGTTTCAAATATTTTTTTTTTAAATGCATCCCGTTTTCGTTTAAGGAAAATGGGCTGCATAAAAAAAAAAAACTGCTTTATTTAAAAGCAGTCCCAGACATGGTGGTGTGCTGAGCCCAGCAGGCCACCATACCTGGGAGGGCCTGCCATTCCCAATGGGGTCGCAAATTGCAAGAGGCTCATTAATATTCATGAGCCTCTCAATTTGCGACCCCATTGGGAATCGCTAACAGTGTGAAATACACTGTTGTACATTGGAAATAGCGTCTCGCAAATTGCGAGTCGCAAAAAACTCGCAGTTTGCGAGGCGCTATTTCCACGGTCGTACATCTGGCCCTTTTTCTTTAATGTCACATGTTGCACTTCATCTACTTTCTGTTTTTCTCTATCCTTTAAATAGTTCTGTTTTCTTTGTTGTCTTTTCTTTTGATCTTTTCTTGTCATACTGAATATTTCTCAATAAATATGGAGAATTTCTAAAAAAAAGAAAAGTTTATCTTTAAAAAAAATAATATTATTAAAATAATAATATACACATATCGTCATCTATAAATAAAGAAATACATTGAGTAGTGCATAGGTGAATAGATAAATGCAACAGTAGAACATGGATGATTCAACAACTGCAAGGGTAGCACATAACTAGTGCCTGAGTGATTGCATGACTGAAGGAGTAATATCTGGAGGATTAATGGAGTACATAGCAAATCAATTGATGATTTTATAACTGCATAAGTACTGCTTGGGAGATTGCAGGAGTACTGAGGGAATGCCTGAGCAATTGAAGGAGTGCAAAGGTAGTGCCTAGGTGATTTTATAAGTACTGACTGAGTGACTACATAAGTACAAGGGTAATACCTATATGATAGAAGTAGTGCAAGGATAGTACCTGAGACATTATATAAGTTTATAGATAGTAGCTGGGTGATTGAAAGAGTGCATGGGTAATACCTGGCTGATTTCATGAGTACATATGTAGTGCCTGGATGATTTTATGAGTGCCGGGGTAATAGCTTGGGTGATTGCCTCAGTGCATATGTAATGCCTGGATCATTGGAAGACTGAATGGGTAGTACTTCGATGTTTTTATACCTGCATGAGTGTCGGGCCTAGTCAAATACAAAGCAGCACACGATTAAATGACTCAACCATAAGTCTCTCCATATTATTAAAAGCATGCATACTTACGTCTCTACCTTTTCAAATCATCATCATATCTAAAAGAAATATGAATACAATATTTCTGGAATATAGTGAAACCTACAAATGAAACATGTAATAGATCTGCCTGAGTGATTGCATAACTTCATGAGTAGTGCTTGGGTGATTGAATGAGTTGAAGGGTAGTCACTGGATAATTGTAAGAGAAGATGGATAGTGACTGGCTAATTGCATGAGTGCACACATAAACGTTGAGTGTATGGATAAGTGTATGAATAGCACCTAAAGATATAGATAACTCATTGAGTAGTGTGTAGGTGAATAGATTACTGCAACAGTAGGATCTGGGTCATTCTATGACTGCAAGGGTAGAGCCTGGGTTATTACATGAGTGCATAGGTACAGCCTGCATGATTGCATGACTGCAGGAGTAGTACATAACTAGTGCCTGGGTGATTGCATGACTACAAGAGTAATATCTGGGGATTTACATGACTACATAGAAAGTGACTGGGTGATTATATAAGAGCATGGGTACTTCTTAGGTGATCGCAGGACTACTGACGTAACACCTGAGTGAATAAATGAGTGCAAAGAAAGTGCCTGGGTGCTTTAATAATACCATGACTACTGGCTGAGTAATTACATAAGTACAAGGCTAGTGCCTCTGTCATTGAAAGAGTACAACGTTAGTGCCTGAGTGATTATATAAGTGCATGAGTAGTGGCTACATGATTCAAAGAGTGCATGGGTAATATCTTGGTGATTGCATGAGTGCATAGCTAGTGCCTGGGTGATTGCATGAGTGCAGGGGTAATTCCTGGGTGATTGCATCAGTGCATATGTTCTGCCTGGATCATTGGAAGACTGAATGGGTAGTACTTGGGTGTTTTTATAACTGCATGAGTGTTGGGCCTAGCCAAATATAAAACAGCAGACTATTACATGACTGAACCATAAGTCTCTCTATATCGTTAAAAGCATGCATACATATGTCTCTACCTTTTAAAATCATCATCATATCTAAAAGAAATATATATACAACATTTCTAAAATATAGTGAAACCTAGAAACAGAGGTATGTAATAGATCTGCCTGAGTGATTGCAAAACTCCATAAGTAGTGCTTGGGTGATTGTATGACTCCAAAGGTACTCACTGGGTAATTACAGGAGAAGATGGATAGTGACTGACTAATTACATGAGTGCACACATAAAGGTTTAGTGCATGGATAAGTGTATAAATAACAAGTGAAGGCTTACATGAGTCACTAAAAAAGTGCCTAGGTGAATAGATGAGTGCAACAGTAGAGCCTGGGTGATTATATGACTGCAAGAGTAGTGCCTGGATTATTACATGAGTGCATAGGTAAAAACTGCATGATTCTATAACTGCAGAGGTAGTACATAACTAGTGCCTGGGTGATTGCATGACTGCAGGGGTAATATCTGGAGGATTACTGGAGTACATAGGAAGTGAGTGGGTGATTTTATAAGTCCATGAGTACTGCCTGGGTGATTACAGAAGTACTAAAGTACTGCCTGACTGATTACAGGAGTGCAAAGGTAGTGCTTTGGTGATTTTATAAGTGCATGAGTACTGGCTGAGTGATTACATAAGTACAAAAGTACTGCCTCCATGATTGAAAGAGTGCAAGGATAGTGCATGGGTGATTGAAGCACTGTATAGCTAATGCATTGGTGAGTGCATGAGTACAGAGGTAACGTCTGGGGGATTAAAGCAGTACATATGTAACGCCTATGTGACTGCATGACTACAGGGGTAATATCTGGGGATTTACATGCCTACATAGGAAGTAACTGGGTGATTTTATAACTGCATGGCTACTTCTTCAATGATTGCAGGACTACTGAGGTAGTGCCTGAGTGAATCAAGGAGTGCATAGGTATTGCCTGGGTGATTGCATGAGTGTATAGGTAGTGCCTGGATGTTTGCATGAGTGCAGGGGTAATACCTGGGTGATTGCATCAGTGCATATGTACTGACTGGATAATTGGAAGACTGCATGGGTAGTACTTGGGTGTTTTTAAAACTGCATGAGTGTTGGGCCTAGCCAAATATAAAGCAGCAGACTATTACATGACTGAACCATAAGTCTCTCCATATTGTTAAAAGCCTGCATACATACGTCTCTACCTTTTCAAATCATCATCATATCTAAAAGAAATATGTATACAATATTTCTGGAATATAGTGAAACCTACAACTGAAACATGTAATAGATCTGCCTGAGTGATTGCATAACTTCATGAGTAGTGCTTGGGTGATTGAATGAGTTGAAGGGTAGTCACTGGATAATTGTAAGAGAAGATGGATAGTGACTGGCTAATTGCATGAGTGCACACATAAACGTTGAGTGTATGGATAAGTGTATGAATAGCACCTAAAGATATAGGTGACTCATTGCGTAGTGTGTAGGTGAATAGATGAGTGCAACAGTAGGATCTGGGTCATTCTACGACTTCAAGGGTAGAGCCTGGGTTATTACATGAGTGCATAGGTACAGCCTGCATGATTGCATGACTGCAGGAGTAGTACATAACTAGTGCCTGGGTGATTGCATGACTGGAGGGGTATTATCTAGGGGATTATTGGAGTACATAGGAAGTGAGTGAGTGATTTTATAAGTCCATGAGAACTGCCTGGGTGATTACAGAAGTACTAAGGTAGTGCCTGAGTGATTACAGAAGTGCAAAGGAAGTGCGTGGGTGATTTTATAAGTGCATGAGTACTGGTTGAGTGATTACATAAGTACAAGAGTAGTGCGTGAGTGATTGAAAGAGTGCAAAGATAGTGCCAGGGTGATTGAAGCACTGTATAGCTAATGCATTGGTGATTGCATGAGTAGAGAGTTAACGTTTTGGGAATTAAAGGAGTACACACGTAACACCTGGGTGATTGCATTACTACAGGGGTAATATCTGGAGATTTACATGACTACATAGAAAGTCTCTGGGTGATTTTATAAGTGCATGGGTACTTCTTGGGTGATTGCAGCACTACTGAGGCAGTGCCTGAGTGAATAAAGGAGTGCAAAGGTAGTGCCTGGGTGATTATATAACAGCATGAGTACATAAATATAAGAGTAGTGCCTGCGTGATTGAAAGACTGCAAGAGTATTGCCTGGGTGATTGAACCAGCGTATATCTAATGCATTGAAGATTGCATGAGTTCTCAAGTAATATCTGGGGGACTACAGGAGTACATAGAAAGAGCCTGGGTAATTTTATAAGTGCATCAGTACTGCCTCTGTGATTGCAGTAATACTGTGGTAGTGCCTCAGTGAATAAAAGAGTGTAAAGGTAATGCCTAGGTGATTTTATAAGTGCATGGACACTGGCTAAGTGATTGGAGGAGTGCATATATCCTGACAGGGTGATTGGAAGAGTGCAAGGCTAGTGCCTGAATAATATAACCAGTGTATAACTAAAACATTGGTGATTGCATGATTGCAGGAGTTATGTCTGTGGGATTAAAGGAGTACATAGGTAATGCCTAGTGATTCCATGATTGCAGGGATAATATCTGGGAGATTACAGGAGTACATAGGAAGTGCCTGAGTAATGTTATAAGTGTATGTGTACTGCCTGAGTGATTGGAGTAGTACTACAGTAGTGCCTGAGTGATTGGAGGACAACAACATTCTAAGTAGTAGCAGAATACTGAAACTGCAGCTCAAAAGTCAGGTCTATGACATGGTGTACACTTTTGTACTGCAGCCTCACAATTCTGTATCTACTCAGGGTGCTGAACATACTCAAAATAAAGCATAAAAGCTACACATGACTCTGTTATAAATCTCACCATATTCCTAAAACTATACATGCATATATGTCTACCTTTTGAAATCATCATCATATATAACAGAAATAAACAAATAGACTGAACTTTACATTTCAAACTTACACCTACATTTCTGCAATGCATTTCAGGTGTACCTTTCCCCAAACTTATGGAAAGTAGCCTTAAACAGTAATCCCTTCTATCAACATGTCTTAAAACTCAGCATTATTCTACAGATTCACCATTCTACAAATATTAGACCTAGTCAAACATAAAGTAGCAACCTATCACACGTTTCTACCATAACTCTAACCATATTCCTAAAAGCATGCATTCATCTATCTATACCTATTGCCAAAAGCATTACACATACTAGAACACATGTGCAAGTAGAAACATAACCATGCTCACAAGACCATAAAGGCCTTAAAACTTGACACACTACGCTTAACATTTCAAACATACCTAGATTTATGCGGCAAATTTCAAGTGAACTTTTACACAGACTCTTATAAAGCACCATAATCAATAATTCCTCTCCCAACATATCTTAAACATCACTTTTCAACTACTACTGCTTTGCTATTCTAGTACTAACCTGGTATTGAGCATAACTAACAGCAAAGCAACCCTTCACTTATCTTTGATGAAAGTCTCCCCATATTTCTAAAAGCATGTATGAATATGTCTGTACCTTTTGCTAGCAGCATCATATATAAAAGTAATATACAGATAAATGTATACCTGTGTTTTATACATCTATCATCTTCAGACACATAACACATACCATAATATATGTGCTAGTAGAAACATATTTCAGTTACAACACCATCCACAGCTCAAAACTTCAGAGACTACACTTCAATTTTCAAACATACACTGAAATTTATGCGATATATATGAAATATACCTTTCCACACATCATACAAATTACTCTAATAAATAAAATCTCTACAAACATATCTCAAACCTCTCTTTTGGGCTGCTGATTTACCATTCTACAACTACTTATAATGTTACACCTACCCAAATACAAAGCAGGAACCCTTCACATGTCTTTGCTAAATGTCTCACCATGGGGCACATGGATCAAGGTAGGCTTTGCGATTCCTTAATTGCGATTATTAAGGAATCGCAATTAAGGAATCGCAAAAGCCTATGCATGTAGGAATCGCTATAAAAATAGCGATTCCTAAACATTCCTTAATTGCGACTCGCAAATTGCGACTCGCAATTAAGGAATGCTGTCCCATTCATTCCTATGGGCCTACAGGCCCATAGGAATGAATTGGAGATTGCATGCGCAATTTGCGAGTACCAGTAGGTACTCGCAGATTGCTCATGCAATTTCAAGGGTGCAAGGGTGTCAAAATGACACCCTGTTGCACCCTGAAATTGCGATGTGCACCCATGTTGTGCACACACATGCCCCAAGGGCATGTGTGTGTAACCTAAAACTTTAAAAAATGCATTTTAGTGCATTTTTCAAAGTTTTTGCAAATTACAGACAAGTTTGATTTGTCTGTAATTTGCGGTCCCAAATAGCGAAATCGCTATTTGAAAGTGCTTCTAGCATTGCATTTAAGGAATCGCAAATTGCGATTCCTTAAATGCAATCGCAATTTAGGAATTCGCAAATAATTGCGAATTCTTAAATTGCGCATAGGAAACACTTTCATGCATCTCCAAAGGCCAATTTGCGATCGCAAACGGCCGATTTTTGCGAATCGCACCGTTTGCGATCGCAAAAACCTTTGATGCATGTGCCCCCATATTCCTAAAAGCATACATGAATATGTCTGTACCATAACACTATCCAGACCTTAAAAATTCACAGAACAAACTTCCAATTTCAAGCAAACACCCAAAATTATGTGGCATATTTCAACTGTACCTCCCTAGAAACTTGAAAAAAGAAGCCTAATCACTAATACCTTATGTCAACATCTTTTAAAGCACACTATTATCCTACATCTTCACCATTCCACTACTACTCACAATCTTGAGCCTACCACATAAAAAGCAACACCACCTCTTTGTTATACATCATGCACCTTAAACTGTATGACATATGAAAATAAATATACAAGTAGAGACACACTTGAGACAGAAGTCCATGCACACCTTAAAACTTGACACACTCCACCTCCAATTTTAAAGCAACACCTAAAATTATGCGGCATACTACAAATCTACATATCCACACTAAAACAAACTACCATAATCACTAATCCATCTTCCAATATACACATGTTACTATACAAAATCTATTTCAAACAACATTTAACTAGAATAAAACAAACTACAATACACATCTCTACATTTAATAATATATTTCAAACATCACAGTTTATCAATAATTTTTAAACATTAAATGTAAACCTAATACATAATACACCTCACAAATTTATAACTCACCTTCCAAATCGATTTGTAGAATTTAAAATATCACAAACTCATGAAAGATTTTCTAATGCACACAATCAATGTAATGCACCACTCTCAGCAAGGTAAAACCAGTAATGGTAAACACATTTCTATTGGTTAAACATATGAACCCTTACCAACTGACTTCTAAAAGTGCCAAAACTGGTTCTGGAATTTTTGGGAGTCGCGACACCACCGTGCACCAACGCGATGGAGCCGCAAATCCATACGGGAGTTCAAAAATATATTACAAATAAAAATACCACTATTTTTTAACACGCCACTTCTAAAGATAGTACTGACTTGGGAAATTATACTTTAATAACATATCACCTATATATAAATTACAATTTCACATTTTAAGTCCACAGTAAAGTTTCAACCCTTCCCCCATTCTGCTTAATGCCAGTTTCCATAGTAACAGTTCATGGAACATTCAACTGAACTGACAGGTCACAAGTTCACCATATTTTCAAATTCAGCACACAAGGTTACAAATGCAAACATCAGGTGTGGTTGACGTTTGCAAAATATCTCCTTATCCTATCTACTGTACCTTTCAAACATTTTCTACTAACCAATAAGGAACATGCTTTTAAAGAAAGTAACATGCACCCTATTTTTGAGTGTACAATCTTCTTAAACAGCCAATCAATTCTCTACTTTTTTAAATACTGCATCTTGTCTACCATTTTAGATACCTCTCATTCTACCAACTGACTACCTCAGCTACAGACATCTTTTCATTACTTCCAGATATCCCTTCAAGATGCTTACAGTATGAATTGTTGGACACAGCTATGTTTTTTGGTGCAAAGGGTATGCTGAACACAGAGGTATTGACAAAGACCTAGCTTTGCAAAATGTGGATATTAAATGGATTGCACAGAGAGGATTAAAGTGGCACCAATTGATGCCTTTGGTTAACACCTTTTTGCATCTCCAACCCCCTGACCTCATGATTGTGCACTGTGGTGGCAATGACCTAGGCACATTGACTGGGGTAGGTCTTGAAATGCTAATGAAGGACACCTTTGCACAATTGATGTTGCTTTTGCCTCAAACTGTCTTTGTATACTCTAATATATGCCAAAGACAGAAATGGAAGTGGTCAAATCAGTTCTGTCCACAGATTGAGAAAGCTAGAAAAAATATCAATAAAGCTGTTTCTGCTTACCTCAGAGACCATAGAATGGGCTCCATCTATAACAACAATCTACGTTTTGATATGGATGACATCTACAGAAGTGATGGAGTACACGTCACAGATCAAGGAAACAGAGTCTTTCTCAACAACCTAAAGCTGTGCTTCCGCACTTACATGTAGCTACAACAAACTCATAATAAAAACAAGGGCTCTTTTAAGAGCCACCCTATAACATAGTAGTGAATATACATTTTTTTTTACACATACACATTTTTTTTACATTTTTGGGGGATTCGCCCACCCGACGCAAATCCGCAGAAGCATGAATTCAATGTACTACAACACAACACACTTTTCAAGTCTAACTATTATTTTTTAATTTTATATATTTTTAAGAACTCTATCAATTGTAATCTTGTCATTAACTTCAATCACAGTACCTCTTTTTAAAACAGCTTCACAAATACAACCCTACCTTCTAAATTATATACTACTTAATTATTTATTTAAGGTGAATTCGCGAATCCAACGCGACGTTACACGGGGGCCGCGCTGAGAGCCGCATTGGAGTCGCGATTCCAAACTCGAAATAAAAAGTAAACGCCCCACTTCCATTATTCGGTATTCGCCCCAGGGACCCCATGCCCCAGGGCCTGCCAGCAGTTATTTTATTTTTTTTAAAAAGGAGGGGGACCAGGTGGCCCCCCTCCTCATGGCCCCGGGGACCCCATCCCCCAGGGCCTGGCCTCTTTGATGGGGACCATGGGGGGAGCCCTAATGCCCCCATGGTACCAGCCGGCTCCCCGCCTCCTGCGGGAGCCGGCATTGCTTTTGGGCAAGGGGAGCTGCTAACTTGCAGCTCCCCTTGCCCAAAAGCAATTCTGCTTTGCTTCGTTAAAGCGAGAGCAGGTTTCCTGCTCTCGCTTCAAGGAAGCAAAGCAGTGTTTGCTATGACATAGCAATCAGCAATGTCCCGGGGGTGGGCACCCCGGGACATTGCAGGAGCCGGCCCTGGGGGTGGTGGTCCTCGGGCGGTGTGGGGTGTCTCGAGCCCCCCACACTTTGATTTTGAATATAGACCCGGGGAGGTGGCGGTCCCCGGGTGGCAGTCGCCAGTAGGTAGTTATAGTTAGGACCATGTTTCTATTCAAAAAGTGTTTTTTCTTTTGCCAATATCTTTGGCACCGTTTGACGAATCCTCGCAAAATTTTCCATCAAAAAGGTTCACTCTGGTCAGGTCCTGTCTTGAAAGTTTTGGGTTGATTCGTTAAGCGGGGGCCGAGAAAAAAGGGGGGTCCCAAAACACGTTTTCTCCATGTTAATTTCCATAGGAATTTTGAAACAGGCTACAGCCAGAACTGCTGAACAGAATTACACCAAATTTGGCAAAAAGGTAGGTCTAAATGGTGTAAATCCATTCAGTAGTTGCAGAGAAATTCAAAAAATAAAAATATTGATATCTGAGCACTGAGGAGGATTCGCGAACCCTCCCGAGCACGAGCTTCATTGTGATAGGTTGCCAACCCTCCAAACCAGAATGTGTTTGCAGCCATCTTGTGACTCGTTAACTATGTCACAAGAAAATAGTTAAAAAAATGATCCAAAAACAGGAAAAGAAGGCAGGCTAGAAACACCCTGACCCCCTAGGCCTGCTCAGGGGGTCCCACAAGGACCCCTAGGGCCCAAAAAAGCATTTTCTTTTTTTTTTTAAACGGATGAAGTCGCGCCGGGTGCACGAATCAGGCTGAGAAAATAAAAAATAACGAAGCGCGGGCTCCCTCGCTTTGTTTTCTTTAAACCCCCGGGACCAGGTCCCGGGGGCATGTCTAAAAAAATTAGCGGGGGCCCCCGTAGCCCCAGGGACCGCTAGCTCCCTGGGGCTTGTGTAATTATGGGTGGGGGGCCTCACGGGCCCCCCAAGCCCTGGGGACTGCCACCTCCCTGGGGCATTATATAATTATGAGGGGGGCCTCGCGGGTCCCCCCAAGCCCCGGGGGCCACCACCTCCCCGGAGCTTAAATAAATGAAGTGTGGGGGGGCTCCTGCCCCTCCCTACAACGCCCCGGGGACCACCACCTCCCCGGGGCACACTTTATTTGAATGTGGGGGTCCGTAGCGGCCCCCCGGCCCCGGGGACCACCACCTTCCCGGGGCTTCACAACAGTTGGGAGGGGGGCTGCGTGGCCCCCCTACTGGTGCCCTAGATGGCCCTGGGGACCACCACCCCCCAGGGCCGGCTCCTGCAATGTGCTGGGGTGCCCACCCCCGGGACATTGCTGTTTGCTATGGCAGGGTGGGAGCACGGCTCCCGCCCTGCCATAGCAAACACTGCTACGCTTCATGGAAGCGAGAGCAGAAAACCTGCTCTCACTTCCATGAAATGAAGCAGATTGCTTTTGGACAAGGGCAGCTGCATGTCAGCAGCTCCCTTTGCCCAAAAGCAATGCCGGCTCCCGCAGGAGGCAGGGAGCCGGCTGGGACCATGGGGGTATTGGGGCTCCCCCATGGTCCCCAATGTAAGGTCAGGCCCCATGGGATGGGGTATGGGGTCCCCGGGGCCATAATTGGCTTCAGGAGGGAGACCAGGATGTCCCCCCTCCCAAAAAAAAGAAAAAAGTCTGGCCATTCGGGGGATGGGGTCCCCGGGGCCAATAGTGGCGCAGGGAAAGGGGGCCACGCGGCCCCCTTCCTTTATATATACTTTTTTTTTTTTTAAACGGTTGGCGAGGCGACGGGGGATGGGGTCCCCGGGGCAAAAAAAAAGCCCTTGGGGGGGGATGTAATTTAAAAAAAAAAGAAAATATTAAATGGCTGGGCCTCGGGGGATGGGGTCCCCAAGGCAGAATTTAAGTATTAAGAATGGGGGGCATTTTGTTTTTCTCGCGTGCTTGGAGTCACAACTCCATCATGTCCATCACGGCGCCCCAGTGTAAACGCTATAGGTTCGCGACTCCAAGCAAAATAAAAAAAAAAGAATATGTACGTTTTTTAAAAGTAAGATTAACTGTTGGGATATAGGGTGGCTCTAAAAAGAGCCCTTGTTTTTATAATGAGTTTGTTGTAACTACATGTAAGTGCGGATGCACAGCTTTAGGTTGTTGAGGAAAACTCTGTTTCCTTGATCTGTGAAGTGCACTCCATCACTTCTGTAGATGTCGTTCATATCAAAACGTAGATTGTTATTATAGATGGACCCCATTCTATGATCTCTGAGGTATGCAGAAACAGCTTTATGACATTCTTCCTAGCTTTCTAAAACTGTGGACAGAATTGATTTGACCACTTCCATTTCTGTCTTTGGCATATGTTAGAGTATACAAAGACAGTTTGAGGCAAAAGCAACATCAACTGTGCAAAGGTGTCCTTCATTAGCATTTCCAGACCTACCCCAGTCAATGTGCCTAGGTCATTGCCACCACAGTGCACAATCATGAGGTCAGGGCGTTGGAGATGAAAAAAGATTTTAACCAAAGGCATCAATTGCTGCCACTTTAATCCTCTCTGTGCTATCCATTTAATATCCACATTTTGCAAAGCTAGGTCTTTGTCAATACCTCTGCGTTCAGCATACCTTTTGCACCAGAAAATATAGCTGTGCCCAAAAATCCACACTGTAAGCATCTTGAAGGGATGTCTGGAAATAATGAGAAGATGTCTGTAGCTGAGGTAGTCAGTTGGTAGAGTGAGAGGTGTCTAAAATGGTGGAAAAGATGTTGTTTTTTAAAAAGTTGAGAAGTGATTGGCTGTTTAAGAACATTGTACATTGAAAAATAGGGTGCATGTTACTTTCTTTAAAAAGCATGTTTTTTATTGGTTAGTGAAAAATGTTTGAAAGGTACAGTAGATAGGATAAGGTCATATTTTGCAAACGTCAACCACACCTGCTGTTTACATTTGTAACCTTGTGTGCTGAACTTGAAAATATGGTTAACTTGTGACCTGACAGTTCAGTTCAATGTTCCATGAACTGTTGCTATGGAAACTGGCATTAGGCAGAATGGGGGAAGGGTTGAATGTAATCTGTGGTATGGAATTGTAATTTATATATGTGATATGTGTTAGGGACTGTCCGGGACTATGTCGGGAACACAGTCAGGGACTTGGGCAAGGACTGGGAACGGGGTAGATAACATACACAGAGAGAGGTCTACAGCGCTGCCCAGGATCACACAGGAAGTCAGAGGAGAAAAGAGATCCAAAGGGGAAGCCTGTACAAAGGAACAAGATGGCTAAGACTCAGAAAGGAAGGGCACTCACAAGGCAATTTAGCATTCAGATCAACTACACCCAGGACGGACGTGCAAGACATATATATAATACAACATTAACAATAAAGGAAATGTGGGGTAAAGCACTCAGGAGCTCCACACGGTAAGACTGAAGCTCCGTAAGTTCCTCACCCACAATTGCTGTTACAGATACTGACTGAAAATACCCACATATAGGATATGTATGCAAAGGCAGGGTCTGTGGAGCTTATACCTATGGTGATGTTATAACAGTAACTCAAAGACAATACTCACAGTGAACAAGAAACACCACCTAAGTAGTCAGCTGTGCCCATGGATCCTGGCGATCAAACAGGAACACGCAAGGCAGTAACAGCAAAGGGGTAGAACTAAACACAAGCACAATAGACAAGGAGCTAGCAAGGAGGAGTGCTTAACAGGAAAGGAAGGAAATCACAGGGCACACGTGGCAGAAAGCAGGTAACAAACATACAAGGTAACAGAAGCAAGACAGCAGAAATAGAAAGACAGCAAACTAGAACTGGAACCAAGGAAATGGGAAGAAAGGCAGGGACTGGAAAAGGATATACAGAAAGGGACACTACAAGGGTATACTAGAATAGTGCAGGTTCAGGAATCAAGAAAACAAAGTAGCATAGCAGGCAGTGCTGGGCCAGGAACAAGAATTGAGCAAAAGCTCAGGAGTCAAAGTAGCACTGCAGGTAGTGCTAGTTCAGGAGAAGGGAAACTGCTGCAGGTCAGGAACAAGGAATGCTAAGGCTCAGGAGTCAAGGTAGCACTGCAGGCAGTGCTAGTTCAGGAGAAGGGAACCTGCTACAGGTCAGGAACAAGGAATGCTAAGGCTCAGGAGTCAAGGTAGCACTGCAGCAGTGCTAGTTCAGGAACAAGGGAAACCGCTGCAGTTCAGGAACAAGGAATGCTAAGGCTCAGGAGTCAAGGTAGCACTGCAGGCAGTACTGGTTCAAGGAAACAGGAAATAGCTACAACTCAGGAAACAAGGAGTCAAGAGAGCACTGCAAGCAGTGCAAATCAGGAACAAGAAATAGCTGAAGCCCAGGAACAGGAACAAAGAATAACTATAGCTCAGGAACTCAGGAAGCAAGGTAGCACTGCAGGCAGTGCTAATTCAGGCACAAGGAATAGCTATAGCTCAGGAACTCAGGAAACAAGGTAGCACTGCAGGCAGTGAATTCAGGCACAAGGAATAGCTATAGCTCAGGAACTCAGGAAACACTGGAAACAAGGATCGGCCTCACCGGTATACAGCTACAATGACCAACACTGGGCTGAAGGGAGCTGGGGCTTAAACGAGGTCACAGTAATCACATGCATCAGGTGTGAGCAGGCTAGCAGCAGCCAGCCACAGGTTAACTGAATTCCTCCACCCATCCTTGGCCTGCAGGGGTGGAGACAAAGCAGTGAGCAGGGGATTATAGGTAATGGAGTTTCCAGCATGAGCAGACTAGCTTCCACAAAACCCGGCATGGATTGGGAATGGATGTCAATTCCTAAATGATGTCCAAATGCCTGGAAGTCAGGATATGCATACAGGGGAGTGTCTGGAAGCATATTAGAATACTGGAAAGCCCCACAATTTGGCCCCCTGGTGGTGGGAACGAGAGCACAGGGAGTGAATCGTGACAGTACATCCCCTCCAACGACCGGCTCCCGGAATCTGGGACTCGATTTAAAGCCTTTGCTGCTATGAAATAAGTCCATTTCCATCAGAGATGTAGTGCAAGATACCAGAGGACTGCAGGAAAAATATGATGTTCTGGAGGGTAGAATAATACGCTGTAAATTAACAGAAGTGTTGGAGACAGGACCTGAAGAGCCCAAATCCAGTAAAGGGGGCTTAAAAGCCTGAATCAAAGGTGTTTGTAGTCCAGATGATGGCAGGCTAGAGTAGCACTCTGAAAATGAAAGCAGATTGACTGTAGGGTCAAAAGCAGATAACTGATTTGCAGGAGGCACAGAGGTCAAAGGCAAACTGGCTGAAGACAAAGGAGGCAATGAGAAGCAGACCTGAGGCTCTGGCCCCGGATGAAAACATACAGAAGACTCACATGCAGGTGTGTTTGGAAGCAGGTATGCAGGAGACCCAGGCCCTGGAGGCTTACATGTTGAGAGTTTTGTCTCTGATGCTGGAGATTCAGTCTCTGAATGTATATGTGCTGAGACCTCTGAAGGCTGTCAAACTGGAAGCACAGGGTGAAAAAGTAGGCAAGATAGAGGCTCAAGACTAGAAGGCAGGGAGCCTGGAAGCTCTGGTGCTGAAGGCAGGGAGCCTGGAAGCTCTGGTGCTGAAGGCAGGGAGCCTGGAAGCGCTGGTGCTGAAGGCAGGGAGCCTGGAAGCTCTGGTGCTGAAGGCAGGGAGCCTGGAAGCTCTGGTGCTGAAGGCAGGGAGCCTGGAAGCTCTGGTGCAAAAGGCAGGTAGCCTGGAAGCTCTGGTGCATAAGGCAGGCAGCCTGGAAGCTCTGGTGCAAAAGGCAGGCAGCCTGGAAGCTCTGGTGCAAAAGGCAGGCAGCCTGGAAGCTCTGGTGCAAAAGGCAGGCAGCCTGGTAGCTCTGGTTCGAAAGGCAGGCAGCCTGGAAGTTCTGGCTCTGAAGTCAGACAGGCTGGAGACTCTGACTTAGTAGACAGGTGAGCGGAGGGCTTGTGCTCTGAATCCAGGCAGTCTGGAGGCTCCAGTACTAATGGCAGGCAGGCTGCAGGCTCAGGCTCAGAAGGCAGGCAGGCTGCAGGCTCGGCCTCAGATGGCAGGCAGGCTGCAGGCTCGGCCTCAGATGGCAGGCAGGCTGCAGGCTCGGCCTCAGATGGCAGCAGGCCGGCTGAGGACTCTGGAGACTCTGAAAGCAGCAGGCCGGCTGAGGATTCTGGAGACTCTGAAAGAAGACAAGCTGATGGCAGAGAGGCACAAGGATGACAGACTTTGAAGTCTGGGAATGGCGATAGCCCGTGAACAATAGATTCCCTGTTGTCAGTAATGAAATCATCACAGTTCCTTGGCTCATTAAAACACACTGAAGTGCTTTCTTCGGGATGACTAAGAATACTGCTTATCTTAGAGTCTCTGTTGATCAGACTTCCTTTACTTTTTGGCACTTCACATCTCTTAGTCAGAGGAAATAGGTCAGAGAGTTCTTGGTCATGGGAGATTTGTTCAATTCCTTCTGCATTACAAGGTGGTACAGATGCATCAGAGCATAGAGTAATATTATTTCCTGACTTTTCAATATGTGGCGTGCTTGAAGGCGAGAGAGCAAACAAGGGGTCAGGATGTTGTTCCTTCTCAGTGAGGAGGTTGGCTTCAGTTGCAGAAGTTAGACCAAGAGCATAGACTGAGTCAGAGGGTGTTGTCACATCAGGGATTATGTTGGGCACTGGTTCAGGTTTTGTCTGTATGTCAATGGCCAGTGTATATGATACCCCCGGGGTGGAACTGACCTCACTACCAGAAGAGAAAGCAAACAAGTATTTAGTGTCTTTCCTGGCATCTGGGGCTCCTTAGATGTGGAGGGACACATCTCAGATGTAGTGCCTATACACAGTTTAGCACTAGAAAACAGCACATCAGAGGAGGTAGAAATTGCAGAATTCAAACAAATACTTTCATTAACTGGACTGTGAGACAAGGTACTATGGTTTTTCTGAATGGAATCTGAGGGATCTGCCACTGTATTGTTCACACAATCCCTGGACCAGCTCTGAGGGGAGCGCAAAAGAGAGCGCAAGGCTTCATTCTCCATTTCTAAGGAGGCTAACATAGAGGTGGAAAAGTTGTTTTCTACAGGGGTTTTAGATTCCCACTTGAACTCTGGGTTATAATTTTTTAACAGATTCTGAAACATTTTATTCTCTCATTGTAATTCAAGAATCTTAGATGTACTTATATCCTATGAAGACTGCAGATCTTTCTCTACAAGGACTGTGGTATACTTGGCAATTTTATTCAAACTGGCTATTAGCCACCTGTGTTCTAGTAGGTCTTTTCTCTCTTTTGTTAAACGGATTATGGTTTACTTTGAATGTGGTATTTAACAAGGTCCCTTTAGTATCCGGGACTGTGCTCTTTACTGGACTACAAGACTGGGTAACATTATTTGAATGGAGACCTGAGGTTATAAAATGCATCTGCTCTTTCTTTGGTTGTGTGGTTGAATACTGTATTTTACAACCCCTTACAGCAGACATGCGAGATTCAGAATTCTTGTTCAGCAAACTGAGTAAGGTAGCATTCTCCTTATGCAATGCTGACACAGACAATGAATCTGGATCAGAACAGAAGATTAAGTCCGGATCTGGCAAAGAGGTGTTTGAGAGCAAATGAGTAAAATATTCAGAACGTAAATGCCCATTTCTCATAAGAGGATTCATTGTTTCAGGACTAGGGTGAACAAACTGTAAAGTAGACACTAAATGCCTCTCATTGTTGGGCACTGGGGAATTGCCCTGCACAAACCCAAATGATGTACTGGTGTGTTTCTTTCTTAAACCTCTCATTAGGACACACTTTCAATATTTTCACACACAAATGTAACAGAAAAATGGTAGCTAACTGAACACAAAGAAACCTCACAAGTGACCCTGGAAATGTAGGTTGGTCATTCTGTTAGGGACTGTCCGGGACTATGTCGGGAACACAGTCAGGGACTTGGGCAAGGGCTAGGAACGGGGTAGATAACGTACACAGAGAGAGGAGTTCAGCGCTGCCCTGGATCACACAGGAAGTCAGAGGAGAAAAGAGATCCAAAGGGGAAGCCTGTACAAAGGAACAAGATGGCTAAGACTCAGAAAGGAAGGGCACTCACAAGGCAATTTAGCATTCAGACCAACTACACCCAGGACGGACGTGCAAGACATATATATAATACAACATTAACAATAAAGGAAATGTGGGGTAAAGCACTCAGGAGCTCCACACGGTAAGACTGAAGCTCAGTAAGTTCCTCACCCACAATTGCTGTTACAGATACTGACTGAAAATACCCACATATAGGATATGTATGCAAAGGCAGGGTCTGTGGAGCTTATACTTATGGTGATGTTATAACAGTAACTCAAAGACAATACTCACAGAGAACAAGAAACACCACCTAGGTAGTCAGCTGTGCCCATGGATCCTGGCGATCAAACAGGAACACGCAAGGCAGTAACAGCAAAGGGGTAGAACTAAACACAAGCACAATAGACAAGGAGCTAGCAAGGAGGAGTGCTTAACAGGAAAAGAAGGAAATCACAGGGCACACTTGGCAGAAAGCAGGTAACAAACATACAAGGTAACAGAAGCAAGACAGCAGAAATAGAAAGACAGCAAACTAGAACTGGAACCAAGGAAATGGGAAGAAAGGCAGGGACTGGAAAAGGATATACAGAAAGGGAGACTACAAGGGTATACTAGAATAGTGCAGGTTCGGGAATCAAGAAAACAAAGTTGCATACAAGGCAGTGCTGGGGCAGGAACAAGAATTGAGCAAAAGCTCAGGAGTCAAAGTAGCACTGCAGGTAGTGCTAGTTCAGGAGAAGGGAAACTGCTGCAGGTCAGGAACAAGGAATGCTAAGGCTCAGGAGTCACGGTAGCACTGCAGGCAGTGCTAGTTCAGGAGAAGGGAACCTGCTGCAGGTCAGGAACAAGGAATGCTAAGGCTCAGGAGTCAAGGTAGCACTGCAGCAGTGCTAGTTCAGGACCAAGGGAAACCGCTGCAGTTCAGGAACAAGGAATGCTAAGGCTCAGGAGTCAAGGTAGCACTGCAGGCAGTACTGGTTCAAGGAAACAGGAAATACCTACAGCTCAGGAAACAAGGAGTCAAGAGAGCACTACAAGCAGTGCAAATCAGGAACAAGAAATAGCTGAAGCCCAGGAACAGGAACAAAGAATAACTATAGCTCAGGAACTCAGGAAGCAAGGTAGCACTGAAGGCAGTGCTAATTCAGGCACAAGGAATAGCTATAGCTCAGGAACTCAGGAAACAAGGTAGCACTGCAGGCAGTGCTAATTCAGGCACAAGGAATAGCTATAGCTCAGGAACTCAGGAAACACTGGAAACAAGGATCGGCCTCACCGGTATACAGCTACAATGACCAAAACTGGGCTGAAGGGAGCTGAGGCTTAAAAGAGCTCACAGTAATCACATGCATCAGGTGTGAGCAGGCTAGCAGCAGCCAGCCACAGGTGAACTGAATTCCTCCACCCATACTTGGCCTGCAGGGGTGGAGACAAAGCAGTGAGCAGGGGATTATAGGTAACGGAGTTTCCAGCATGAGCAGACTGGCTTCCACAAAACCCGGCATGGATTGGGAATGGATGTCAATTCCTAAATGATGTCCAAATGCCTGGAAGTCAGGATATGCATACAGGGGAGTGTCTGCAAGCATATTAGAATACTGGAAAGCCCCACAATTTGGCCCCCTGGTGGTGGGAACGAGAGCACAGGGAGTGAATCGCGACAGTATGTTATTAAAGTGAGATTTCCCAAGTTTGTACTATCTTTAGAAGTGGTGTATTCTTAAAAAATTGTGGTATTTTTATTTGTAATATATTTTTGAACTCCCATATGGATTCGCGGCTCCATCGCGTTGGTACATGGTGGAGTCGCGACTCCAAAAAATTCCAGAACCAGTTTGGGCACTTTTAGAAGTCAGTTGGTAAGGGTTAATATGCCTAACCAATAGAAATGTGTTTTACAATTTGGAATTATGTAGGAGGCAACGTGATTTGTTACTTACATTTATTTGTGTGGAGAAAAAGAGGGAAAGTTTGCCATTACTGGTTTTACCTTGTTGAGAGCAGTGCATTACATTGATTGTGTGCATAAGAAAAACTTTTATGAGTTTCTGATATTTCATATTCTACAAATCAATTTGGAAGGTGGGTTATACATTTGTGAGGTGTATTATGTGTTAGCTTTATTTTTAAAGTTAAAAAATTAATCAAGAACTGTGATGTTTGAAATATATTGTTAAATGTAGAGATGTGTATTGTAGTTTTTTTTAATATATTTAAATGCTGTTTGAAAAAGATTTTGTATAGTAATATATGTATATTGAAAGATGGATTAGTGATTATGGTAGTTTGTTTTAGTGTGTAGATATGCACATTTGTAGTATACCACATAATTTTAGGTGTTGCTTTCAAATTGATTGTGCAGTCTGACAAGTTTTAAGGTGTGCATAGACTTGTGTCTGAAGTAAGTCTCTACTTGTATATGTATTTTCATATGTCTTATACATTTGAAGGTGCATGATGTATAACAAAGGTGTGTTGTTGCTTTTTATGTGGTAGGCTCTAATTTGTGAGTAGAAGTAGAATGGTAAAGATGCAGCAGAAAAGTGTGGTTCAAAAAATGTTGAGATAAGGTATTAGTGATTAGAGTAGTTTTTATAAGTCTCTAGAGAGGTACAGTTGAAATATGTCACATAATCTTTGGTGTTTGTTTCAAATTCAAAGTTTGTTCTGTGAATGTTTCACGTGAGCATAGTGTTGTGGTACAGACATATGCATGCATGTTTTCAGGAATATGATGAGAGTTATACCAGAGACATGTGAAGGGTTCCTGTTTTGTATTTGCCTACCTGTAACATTATAAGTAGTTGTAGAATGGTAAAGCAGTAGGACAAAAGTGAGGTTTGAGATATGTTTGTAGAGATATTATTTATTAGAGTAATTTGTATGAGTTTGTGTAAAGGTACATTTCAATTGTAGTGTATAATTTTCACTGTCTGTTTGAAATTTGAAGTGTAGTTTGTGAAGTTTTAAGTTGTGGATGTTGTTGTGACTGAGTTATGTCTTTACTTGCACATGTATTATGGTATGTGTTATGTGTGTGAAGATGTTACATGTAGAAAACATAGGTACACATTTATCTGTACATTATTTATATATGGTGGTACTAGCTAAAGGTACAGGCAAATGCATGCATGCTTTTAGGAATATGGTGAGACTTACAGCAGAGCCATCTCCTCCAATTACCCTGTCAGGATGTACGCACTCTTCAAATCACTGAGCCAGTACCGATGCACTTATAAAATCATTCAGGCTCTACCTATGCAGTTATGCAATCAGCCAGGCACTATACTAGTACTCCTCCAATCATGCAGGCACTACCCTTGTTGTTATGCAATCACCCAGGCACTACCTTTGCACTCCTTCAATTATCCAACCACTACTCCTGAAGTCCTTCGATCATCTAGCCAGTTCCTATGCACTTATGAAATCACCCAGGCAGTACTTTTGCACTCCTTGAATCATTCAGGCACTACAATAGTACTACTCCACTCACCAAGGCAGTATCCATGCACTTATAAAATCATCTAAGCACTTCCTATGTACTCCTGAAATCCCCCAAACATTACCTGTGTACTTATGCAATCACCAGGCATTACATATGTATTCTTGTAATCCGCCAGAGATTACTTCTGCAATCATGCAATCATGAATTCATTACCTATACGTTGGTTAATCACCTAGGCAGTACCCTTGCACTCATCCAATCACCCTGTGGGGATCTATGCACTCCTCTAATCACTTAACCAGTGCTCATGCACTTATAAAATCACCCAGGCAGTACCTTTACACTTCTCCAATCACTGACGCACTATGATAGTACTTCTCAAATCCGCCAGGCAGTACTGATGCACTTATAAAATTACCCAGTCACTATCTATGTACTTACGCAATCACCCAGGCACTATCCTAGTAGTCCTCCAATCATCCAGGCACTATCCTTCTTCTCATGGAATCACCCAGGCACTACCGTTTAACTCGATCAATCAGCCAGCCACTACCCCTGAAGTCCTTTGATCACCCAGGTACTACCTATGCACTTATGAAATCACCCAGGCACTACTTTTGCACTCCTTGAATCACTTAGACACTACAATAGTACTACTCCAATCACCAAGGCAGTATCCATGCACTTATAAAATCACCTAAGCACTTCCTATGAACTCCTGAAATCCCCCAGACATTACCTGTGTACTTATGCAATCACCAGGCATTACATTTGTATTCCTCTAATCCCCAAGATATTACTTCTGTACTCATGCAATCATGAATGCATTACCTATACAGTGGTTTAATCATATAGGCAATACCCTTGCACTCCTACAAACACCCTGCGAGGGACTATGCACTCCTCCAATCACTTAACCAGTGCCCATGCACTTATAAAATCACCTAGGCAGTAACTTTACACTTCTCCAATCACTGAGACACAATCACAGTAGTTCTGCAATCACCCATGCAGTACAGATAGACTTATAAAATCACCCAGGGACTTCCTATGTACTCTTGTATTCCCCCAGATATTACTCCTCAACTCATGGAATCACCCAGGAATTACCCCTGCAGTCATGGAATCACCAATGCATTAGCTATACACTTATTCAATCACTCAGACACTACCCTTGCACTCCTCCAATGATTCACACATTACCTATGCACTCATACAATCACCCAAGTATTACCCATGCAGTCTTCCAATCATCCAAGCACTATGCCTGCAGTCATGCAATCACCCAGGCACTACCCTTGCCCTCCTTCAATTATCCAGCTACTACTCCTGAAGTCCTTTGATCATCAAGTCACTACCTATGCACTTATGAAATCACCGAGGCACTACTTTTGCACTCCTTGAATCACTTAGACACTACAATAGTACTACTCCTATCACCAAGGCACTATCCATTCGCTTATAAAATCACCTAGGCACTTCCTATGTACTTCTGAAATCCCCCAGACATTATCTGTGCACTCATACAATCACCCAGGCATTACCTATGTAGTCTTCTAATCCCCAAGGCATTACTTCTGCAATCATGCAATCATGAATGCATTAGCCATACACTGGTTTAATCACCTAGGCAGTAGCCTTGCACTCCTCCAATCATCCTGTGAGTATCTATGCACTCCTCTAATCACTTAGCCAGTGCCCATGCACTTATAAAATCCCCCAGGCAGTACCTTTACAATTGTCCAATCACTGAGGCACTATCACAATACTTCTCCAATTACCCAGGCAGTACTGATGCACTTATAAAATCACCCAGACACTTTCTATGTACTCTTGCAATCCCTCAGATATTAGCTTTTAAGTCATGCAATCACCCAGGCATTACCTATGTACTCCTTAGTCCCCCAGACATTATCCCTGCAGTCATGCAATCACCAATGCATTAGCTATATACTGATTCAATCACCTACGCACTACCCCTGCACTCCTTTAATCACCTAGCCACTACCCCTGAAGTCCTTTGATCACCCAGCCACTACCTATGCACTTATGAAATCACCCAGGCACTACGTTTGCACTCCTTAAATCACTCAGGCTCTACAATAGTACTACTCCAATCACCAAGGCAGTATGCACGCACTTATAAAATCCCCAAGACACTGCCTATCTACTCCTGAAATCCGTCAGACATTACCTGTGCACTCATGCAATCACCCAGGCATTACTTATGTACTCTTCTATTCCCTTAGACATTACCTTTGCACTCATGTAATCACCAATGCATTAGCTATACACTGGTTCAATCACTCAGGCACTACTCTTGCACTACTCCAATAACTCTGGCAGGATCTATGCACTCCTCCAATCACTTAGCCAGTACCCAAGCACTTATAAAATCACTCAGGCACTAACTATGTATTTATGTAATCACCCAGGCACTACCCTAGTACTTCTTCAATCACCCAGGCAGTACCTTTGTTCTCATGTAATCACCCAGCTACTACCCCTATACTCCTTCAATCATCCAACCACTACCCCTGTAGTCCTTTGATCAGCTAGCTACTAATGCACTTATATAATCACTGAGGCACTACCCTTGCACTCCTCCAATCACAAAATCACTATCCCTGTAATTATGTTATTACTCAGTCAGTAGCCATGCACTTATAAAATCACTCAGGCACTACCTTTGCACTCCTCCAATCACTCAGGCACTACTTTAGTACTCCTACAATCACATGTATGATATGAATCAAAATGCATATGCAAGTAGAGGTATACCTTAGTTACAAGACATATCTCAATCACAATATAATGCAGGCCTTAAAAGTTGACAGATTGCACTTTACATTTTATTTGGGTAGCTGTACAGAAATACTTTAGTTGTGCACTATGATTCTGTTGTATAGGTTACGATGTCTTCTAATTGTAGGAATTCTGCAGTGTCTGATATAGCTTTGAATGCAATTAAAAATATGTCTTTAATTATACATGATAATATTTGAATATAATTATTTTAATAATATTAAACTATTTAACAAAATGATTTAAAATTCTTTTTGTTTTCAGATGTTCACCATTATTAGTAATAAAGAATGAGTATGGCAAGAAAAGATCAAAAGAAAGAAAAGAAAGAAAACAATACTATTTAAAGAAAAGAGAAAAGCAGAAGTTAGATGAAGTACAATATGTGAAATTGAAGAGAAAGACTTCTGGTAAGAGATTTAAACAATTTAGAACGTAATGATTTTTGAAAATGGAGTAAAGAGAAAGAAAAGTAGTACAACGAATCAGAAGGAAACAAAAAAGGACAAAATAATGGAAAAACAGAATTGATTTGACCAGTAACATTTCTGTCTTTGGCATATGTTAGAGTATACAAAGACAGTTTGAGGCAAAAGCAACATCAACTGTGCAAAGGTGTCCTTCATTAGCATTTCCAGACCTACCCCAGTCAATGTGCCTAGGTCTTTGCCACCACAGTGCACAATCATGAGGTCAGGGCATTGGAGATGAAAAAAGATTTTAACCAAAGGCATCAATTGGTGCCACTTTAATCCTCTCTGTGCTATCCATTTAATATCCACATTTTGCAAAGCTAGGTCTTTGTGAATACCTCTGCGTTCAGCATACCTTTTGCACCAGAAAATATAGCTGTGCCCAAAAATCCACACTGTAAGCATCTTGAAGGGATGTCTGGAAGTAATGAGAAGATGTCTGTAGCTGAGGTAGTCAGTTGGTAGAATGAGAGGTGTCTAAAATGGTGGAAAAGATGTTGTTTTTTAAAAAGTTGAGAAGTGATTGGCTGTTTAAGAACATTGTACATTGAAAAATAGGGTGCATGTTACTTTCTTTAAAAAGCATGTTTCTTATTGGTTAGTGAAAAATGTTTGAAAGGTACAGTAGATAGGATAAGGTCATATTTTGCAAACGTCAACCACACCTGCTGTTTACATTTGTAACCTTGTGTGCTGAACTTGAAAATATGGTTAACTTGTGACCTGTCAGTTCAGTTCAATGTTCCATGAACTGTTGCTATGGAAACTGGCATTAGGCAGAATGGGGGAATGGTTGAATGTAATCTGTGGTATGGAATTGTAATTTATATATGTGATATGTGTTAGGGACTGTCCGGGACTATGTCTGGAACACAGTCAGGGACTTGGGCAAGGACTGGGAACGGGGGAGATAACGTACACAGAGAGAGGACTACAGCGCTGCCCAGGATCACACAGGAAGTTATGGGAAAACAATTTATGTCGAAAGAAGGATGAAACAATTTAAAGACATTAGAAAGAGAATGTATAAAAGTAGAGTACTACAAAATTTGTTGAAAGATTGCAAAAAATATAAAAGAAGATCAGCATTTTACAAGAAAAAAGAACAGATTGAAAGTGCAGTTGAAAAGGCTTTTGAATTGAAAAGAAAATTGTTTATATTAGTATTGAAGAGAATTAAAACATTGAATAAAACAATGCACGTTATGAAGGAGAAAAGTAAAAGAAAAAGACTGGTTAATAGAACTAACTTTTGCCAAATATTTTCTGGGGAATGGAAGCACACTTCTATTACGGAACCTTTTTTAAATGAAGAAAGCTATTTTCAACAAAATAAATTAGTTCACGCAGTTGATACCAGTGATCGTTGCTATGAAGTTAAAAACGGTTGTCCAATTGAAAAAGAAAAGATGGTTCCTAGAAATGTGGAAGAAGTAATAGCTGAAGAAGTTCCAGGGAGACGTACACAGGCTCCAGTGTTTAAGTGGGATTGTAGTAGTATTTGTAGTGTACGACAGGAATCTATTGCTATATTACAACATTTCTTACGATATTATGGAACAAAAAGTGTTAAACAGAAGATTAAGATGTTGCAAGGACTAGATCCTTGTAAAGTGAGAAAATATACTAACTTGCAGGGTCATTCTCTGGCTTGTCTTTCTAGAAAAGTGTGTCAAAGTACTTTTCATCATTTAAGGATGTTAGCAGTACATCATTCAGAAATGCGGAAGTTAGTGAGAAGATTATACTATGTAAAAAGTCTTGCATTATGTCTAAATGAAATTAACACAGCTCTTTTGCATGGTTCAATGTTGGATGTAAAAAAAGTTTCTGATGATGTACAGTTTTGTTTCTTTGGTTCACAAGAGGAGTGTAGAGAAAGATGGAAGATACTACTACTGTGAAGTTTGCAGAAGAAATTACAAAGTTTAAGGTAGTTTCTTGTGAAAATCCAAACTATGGGGTCCATTACGATCACTGGCGGATGCACCTTCGCGATGCTGGCGGTGGGAGAAAACGCTGTTTTCCGCCCTTGAGCAGCGGTGCACTTGTCCGCCATATTACAATAGCCAAACACAGCCCATTGTCCGTCCGCCGCGGAGCTACGTGCACCGCCATCAAAACGCGCCCGCCACCGCGGCGGAGACAACCAATCGAGAGCCACCGCCGTGCGGGATGACGTCCCACCCTCCGTACAAATTAGGATGCGCGAAACAGCCAGGTCCACCGCAGCGGAGAAACCGGCCATTCTGAGCATAGGAAAGCACCATAGCGGAGCGCCAAATAGACACCCGGAGCCGACTGCCATGGACCCTGCACTACACGTCTTCCCGGCGCTGTACATGATACACCTACAGCAAGCCATGGACCGTCGCGGACGCCGATGCAGGTACGCCATCACACAACTCCGATAACAAACACAACCCACAAATCCATGTCCGATGTAAGGTGCCTGCCCCCACCAGACACCCTTGTGGGGACAGGAACACAACCACAGGTGTAGCCACACATGTCCCACCTGCCACGAGGCCACCCCTCCACACCCAGGCCACCATGTCTGCGACCCTAAAATAATGCCCAGTTCACGTGACCGCAGCGGTGAATCCACGAGAAAAAATGCACACAATATAGTAGGCAGGGCCAGCGCTAGGCAGGGGCAGTGCCCAAAGTACACAGGGCAACACCTCCACACTCCACACACTAGGCCCACCCACACCATGAAGGGACATGCCACGTGATCTCCCTGTGCCCCCACATGCCCAAAAAGCAGCCAGGTGAACACACACACTGCACCACACAACAAACAACTAGGGTGACAGCCTCATCAGGTGTGGCTGCAGAGTAACACACAGCGTACAAGCACTGGGCCAGGGGAACACACACACCACAACAATACCACACTCATGAAGTAAACTGAGTCCAAGCACAAATTAAACACATACAGACAATGAACAAACACACCAATGGACACACAGCCTGCCAAGTCACACAGACATACCCCACACTGACACACAGCAACAGACACAGACCACATGCCAACAGCAATGTAGGACAACAAATAGGCAACTCAAAGTGAGGTGCACACAAATGGAATGGCAAGGAGCTGAACACCAAAAAGGTGTACATCACATGCAAGGGAAGGAACACATTACATCCACCCCTGCCCAAAAATCCACACATGGCAGTCACAGTGAGTGAAGTCAAACCACAGTCACCTCACTGCAACAACTCAGGGAGACAGCAAGGCAACCCATGAATAGGCACAGGGATGAAAGGAAGGGTATGAAGTCCAACCCTGATCAGCCACACATCTGAATCCAAATACATCACAGGAGTATGTCAGCAGCACAACACACAGGGCCCATTGCAACACTCCATGACAGTCAAACACAAGTATGAACCTTCACACAACCCCCACCCCCATCACACCAGCAGCACACAACACCAGTGACAAACACACAGAAGCTTGCCAATAATATCCAGTCAAGACACTGACAATCAAACACACCCCCTGGGTGGTATCCACAAACATCACACACACACACAGGTATGGCAGTACCACTGTATGCACAAAAACAACAGTCAAACACAGAACACAATCAAAACACACACACAGAACTACTACAACAACAGACAAGACCTGTGCATCTAAAAAGTGCAAATCCAATGGGAGCACAGACACAACAGGAGTACACAACCACATCAGTCATGAAAAACGCACAGACAACATACCACAACACATATAAGAAGTGCATCCACTAAAAACAATAATGGAGAACCAAAGGCAGAAATGGGCCCACATTGACACATAGACAGACATACCACAACACCCATCCACTCAAAATGGTGTCACAGTGTACCACATGTCTGCACATGCACAACCATGACCATAGACACATCAAATGTGAGAGGAGAAAACACCAAGGATGCACATAAAACAAGCACGGCAACCACAATAGACCTCAGTCCATGTGACAGACACACAAGTAAGGCACACCACAATGGCAACACACCTGAATCAAACACAACAACAACACACACACACTGACAGGAAAATAGAACACCACACACAGAGCAACTGTCAACTGCATGACACAACACAACACAAACACTGCACACAGCCACATCAGTCACAACACATGCACAGGCAAAGATATCAACATGCTACAACAGCCAAACATCAGGGGGTGCACAACAGGCAAGGACAAGGCAACATCAACTCACAGCACTGCATGCACACCAAGCCTGTGTGTTCACAACACACATACCAGTTACAAATAGAGATGAGTGACACACCATGAATACACACAACAACAATCTAAACATCACACACACACACCAACACACCGAGGAAGTCAATCAGTCCCCAGCATACACACATACTACCAAGCCAACACACACAGATGCAGAAGTCTGGGACACAAAAGTTGAAACAACATGATCAGAGGAAACAAGACATTGGCAATGTTGAAGTGGAAAAAAGAGCATGTGTCACAGTAAACAATACCCACACAGTAACCCTTTATTTAGCAAGGACACTGACAAGGCATACAACTGGAGTAAATATCTTCTTTTTATTTACATTTCACACAGTCATGCAGCAAAAGTCAGACAAGAGCAAGGTCAGTGGCCAGGACACAGTGCAGGTGAGGTACATGAGAAGCTGCACAGGCAAGGGGCAAACAGCAGTGAACAACAAGGCAGTGGCCAGGACACAGTGCAGGTGAGGTACATGAGAAGCTGCACAGGCAAGGGGCAAACAGCAGTGAACAGCAAGGCCAGTGGCCAGTCCAAAGTGCAGGTGAGGTACATGAGAAGCTGCACAGGCAAGGGGCAAACAGCAGTGAACAACAAGGCCAGTGGCCAGTCCAAAGTGCAGGTGAGGTACATGAGATCATGCACAGGCAAGGGGCAAACAGCAGTGAACAGCAAGGCCAGTGGCCAGGACACAGTGCATGTGAGGTACATGAGAAGCTGCACAGGCAAGTCTAGGACAACAGTCGACAACAAGGCCAGTGGCCAGTCCAAAGTGCAGGTGAGGTACATGAGAAGCTGCACAGGCAAGGGGCAAACAGCAGTGAACAGCAAGGCCAGTGGCCAGTCCAAAGTGTAGGTGAGGTACATGAGAAGCTGCACAGGCAAGGGGCAAACAGCAGTGAACAGTAAGGCCAGTGGCCAGTCCAAAGTGCAGGTGAGGTACATAAGATCCTGCACAGGCAAGGGGCAAACAGCAGTGAACAACAAGGCCAGTGGCCAGGACACAGTGCAGGTGAGGTACATGAGAAGCTGCACAGGCAAGGGGCAAACAGCAGTGAACAACAAGGCCAGTGGCCAGGACACAGTGCAGGTGAGGTACATGAGAAGCTGCACAGGCAAGGGGCAAACAGCAGTGAACAACAAGGCCAGTGGCCAGGACACAGTGCAGGTGAGGTACATGAGAAGCTGCACAGGCAAGGGGCAAACAGCAGTGAACAACAAGGCCAGTGGCCGGGACACAGTGCAGGTGAGGTACATGAGAAGCTGCACAGGCAAGGGGCAAACAGCAGTGAACAGCCAGGCCAGTGGCCACTCCAAAGTGCAGAGTGAGTACATGACATCCAGCACTGGGAATGTGTAGTACAGTACCCTGCCATGGTCAGCAACACACTCAGGGGGTCAAAAATGGGCAGTCCATGGTACCACTGTGGGAGAGACATGTGTGTGAGGGTGACCAACACTCAGACTTGGCTGGCAGTATGACTGGGAGGTGGCTGTCTGTCGGGGCCAGTTGGGGTACTGGCTCGGGGAGAGAGAGGCCCAGCTGGGGTAGAGCCATTAGTGTTCTGGGAAGCCTGAGGGCTGCTAGGTCCAGGTGTGGTAGAGCCAGCAGTGGTTTGGGAAGCCGGAGGGCTGCTAGGACCAGGTGGGGTGGTGGCACGTGGAGGTGGACTCATGCTTGCACGAGACCCAGTGTATGTGGGAGAAGTTGGAGGGGTTCCCTTCTGCTTCTTGGGGATTTGATATGGCTTGCCTGTCCTGGGATTAATGCCAAGTGGGGTGTATACAACAGGCACACTCGTCACAAAAGCTGGCTCATGTGCAGATGCTGGTCCCCCTCTGGGGACGTGCTGGATTCTTTGGGACGCTTGGCCCCGGATTGCCTCTGCCCCTGCATCACCTGTTTACCCAGTGTCCCCCCTACAGTGGCCTCCTTCCCCTGCTTCACAGGGCTCTGGATGGGAGTAGATGTTGTGGGTGAACTTGCCTTGGAGCTCTTCTTACGTGTACCCTTAGCAGGCACCTGTTTGTCACTGGGCACGGAAACTGTGTGCTTGTCTCTGCGTGACACTTTTGGGACAGGTGAGTCCTTGGCTGGGGATGCCTCTGAGGCATGTGAGCCTGAGGCCTGCTCCTTGCCATCCTTGCCCTGGGTGTGGCCTGAAGTGCTTTTGCCTCTGCGCTCTGGTGTGGGTTTACCTTTCTGTGGGGATGGTGTCTGCAGCCTGGACTGCTTGGGCTGCTGCTGCCGTGTGCTGCATGTGCTGTATCTGTCCCTTGATGTCTGGGGTGTGTGGTCACTATCGTCAGATGCGGCCACTGGCAGGGTGGTGGGCCTAGGGACTGGAGCTGGACTATGGGATTGGGCAAGTTGAATGGCTGCTGTCACTGCAGAGGAGAGAGACTGTACAGTCCGGTGTAGCCCACCCACGTGGGAATGAACGCCCTCCATGTAAGCCACCACCTGTGCCAATTTTTTGTCATGGTCCAGGAAGGCATTGAGGAGAGCTGTCTGACCCACACACAGCTGGCGCAAAAGCTCCACAGACTCGGCACTTATGGCAGCAGGGGGGATAGGGGCACGGGCAGCGGTGCCTGGGGTGAAGGACACTCTTCCCTTTTTCGTGGTGCGAACACGGGCAGCAACAGTGGGAGTAGCAGGGAGGGTGGGCACTGAACGCTGTGGGGTGGACGAGGAGGCAGAGTCCCCGTTTCCCTCGGCAGAAAACATAGAAGCGTCACCGCCGTCGTCAGATGACGTAGAGGTCTGCGTCTCTGGCTGTGAGTCATCTAGAAGACTACGGCCCCCCTCTGATGCGCTGGTGACATCTGTGTCACTATGCTGGTGTGCAGCAGTTGTGCTTGATGCCTCACCACTGGTGTCCGTCCCCTGTCCTTCCGTGCCCATGTGAGATGCTGCATGAGAGAGAGATAGAGGTCGGATCAGTACATTTGCATCAAGATTACAAATATCTGCAAGGGAAGCATCACTAATGATGAACAATCATCCATGTTGGACAACACCATGGGCAGTAACACTGTGCAACCTCAATCCAAACATCGAAATTACCATGGCATAATGCAAACATGGCATAATTCACCCATGTGATGGACACACAGCCAATTAGCCTGTTGGTGGCTTCAGCTAACCAGACACACATATCCCTCTGTGCATATCTAGGGCCCTGAGGGGGTAAAAGATTCTGATCACAACATGTTGCCACTGTCACATCTTGAGCCAGCAGAAGTGTCCAACACAGAGACAGACTCAAACATATCCGCACACAATGGCCATGAGCACATGCCATCCACCATGTCGTATCTTGGGGCACAACTACAGTTGCACATTGTTGTTAGATGTGTAGCCAGCACAAATCTGACGTCAGGCAATGCACATATTGATGATGGCACACTCAGATCATGCACTCTGCTTGACCCTGACATGGGATGTCCGTGACGACACCAATGAAGATGATACCAGAAGGCCACAACTACAAATATGAACTCAAGGGCCATTACACCAATGACATGGGAAGGTGCATGTTGGGGGAATGCATGACTACTGCACCCAACACCGCGGCCACTTACATGCCATTGCATCACACTAGCAACATCACAGCCCTGCACTGGCCCAGGCTTGGAGCACATGCAGCCAAACAACACCCAAAGTAACACTCACAGAATACTCACCACCAGCTTGCTGCTGATGCCCCTTCAGACGTGCATCCAGTTCAGGCTGCGTCACAGCTAAAATGCGTGCCATTAGTGGTGTCATGCTGCGCCGCGCCAACCTGCCAGACCGAGAGATCAGCCCCAGTGTCATCTCGGTCACGTTCCTGCTCAGCCGGCAGATGTCATCCCACCTCTTGTGACAGTGGGAGCGACGTCGTTTGGAGACACCCAGTGCAAGCACCTTGCATGCAATGGCCCTCCACATGGCCTTGCGCTGGTTGACTTTGAGCTGCAGACATGGGAGACAAGAGGGTGCAATAATCAGTGTAACCTACCACCATTTCACAGTGCAGGAGCATGACACAGACTCATACCAACTTCAGCCATAACTTCAGCAGAGACAACAAATCCTCGACATTCAAACATCATCATGTGTGAAATACACATTAATACATGCAGGTATGAGGGTGGACGCAGTGCATGCCTATCTCAAAGCCATGCAGGATGCCAGCAGAGAGCAAAATGTGTAAGCTGACCACATCTCGTGCAAGTTTCTGGGAATACCAAGACATGCAGGACATTACTACATATGTCACTGTGAATACTCACTGTGCCCAACACTGCGCAGCCCTCAAAGCACTTGCCCTTAAACTGCCACACTGTGTCATGGATGTCACATTGAGGGACATGACCTCACAAACGCAAACCCTCATCACAAGGCCTGTCGTTTGCAATCTACACCTCTGCAATGGCTCATTGATGGAGAGTCAAGAGGAAAAGCACAGATTTGACACTCTGTACATTCAGTGTTGTGTCACTGTCTGATTGGGCAGTTAATGTGCAGGCCAGTTGGGGTCACACAGAGGTCCAACGTGGGGCATCTCATCTTTTACATGGAGGGACTATTTGGAAACACAAACAGTGCCAACACATGCGAGTATGTGCACATGCTGGTGGTGATGGAAGGGTCTGGGCACAAGAATGTTGGAATGTACAGTGTCATAGGTGATTGACCAACAAGAGTGTCACCCTGGGGGACTGAGGTCCTGAGCACAGTGCAGAACTAGAGATGAGGCACATATTGAGTCAGAAACAATGCCCTCACTACCCTCTGGACAACAACACTAGCTAAGGCCACAGATGGGCCTGTGAAGGACATCAGGGACACACAAAGACATTCAGACTGAAAATCACTGTCCTGACTCCTGAATTGAAAAGGTGCAGCCACACTGTATGTCTGACAAGACATCACATTTCCCTCACATCTGGATTTGCAGGCAGGCAAATGTGTGGAATAGGCTAAACACACCTTCCCCCTGGAAACAGCATGCTAGGCAGTGCATGACCCAACCCCACACTCTCACGCACATACAGCAGCAGATCAACTTCATGTGTGCCCCCGTACACTCTCACTCACACCCTGAGATACTTACCACGACATTTGGCGCACCATATAGCCTTGGATACTGGGTGAGCACCTCGTCCACCAGGACCTCCAGTTCCTCGGGGGTGAAGGGAGTGGCACGGATCTTCTCAGACCTCGCCATCACTGTGGGCAGGAGACAGCAGCAGCGGCAGTTGGTGGTGAGGGGTGTCAGGCAGCAGTCCCTGGAGGCAGCAGCAGGTGAGGGGTCTCAGGCAGCAGTCCCTGGAGGCAGCAGCAGGTGAGGGGTGTCAGGCAGCAGTCCCTGGAGGCAGCAGCAGGTGAGGGCTCTCAGGCAGCAGGCTCAGTGAGCTGTGGCAATGTGTAGCTCCCTCACACACATATATAGCCCCCAGGGCTCGTGTCTGTGGTTCTAAGCTGCTGCAATTGGTGTTCCAGGTCTGCCTCATTCAAATCCATCCAATGACCGCCTCCGCGGTGGCGGAGCACGCCTACCGCGATTTTCAAACTTGCATCAGGCAACCGCGATTGCGCTTCCCATTGGCTGGCATGGCATGGTCCATGGCGGTGACACACCACAGGGGATAGGCGTGCGGTACCGCGGTGGTGCATCTTTCAAGTGCATCCAATGACCGGCCCCACGGTGGCGGAGCACGCCTACCGCGATTTTCAAACTTGCATCAGGCAACCGCGATGGCGCTTCCCATTGGCTGGTGGCAGGCGGTAGCTACCGCGATTCCGGGCACATGCATTGCTATGAGTGACCGGGACTCCGCATCCGAGTGTCCATGTTCCGGGGGAGGAGACTGGCTCTGCAAGTTGAGGTTGTTGTCCTCTGCAGTCAGTTGTTGATCACCTGTGGAACAGAGGGTACATGGTCATTGATTTACAGCCATATGGCTTGCTGTGTTTGATGCCTCTTATTTACATGTTATGCAACACACAGTTACGTATTTCATGAGTTGAATGTCTGCACAGTGTTGTTCGTCATGACATGATGTGGAGGTACATACATCTTGTTCCATGGTGTGACAAATCATTGGATGCCATGGCCAACTTGACACTCTTTGTATGGGACTGATGAGTTGTCATCTGACAACTGGCTGCCATGCAACTTGATGTGATGAATCGAGGATGATTACTCTTCCCGACAGATGTTACATATGCACATGTACTAGACATTGTCACATTGTTATCTCATGCATACCTTTGTAATGTTCTGTGCTTGTATTTATTTGCTCGACAGACCATGCCTTTTTATTGTTACTAGGGTCCTTCATGCTCAGCAGCCATGGAATTTGCACATGTCAGTCTGTGCAGGGCATATTTGGTCCCTGATTTGCTTACACATCGGTTTAGTTGAGTCACAGTTCTGTTTCTGTCACAGTTACATACGCATCGCTGTCTGCATTCTATCAAATGGTATGTAATTGGGGTGTATTTCGTTGTGAGGTGTGGCATTGTGTTTGCATTAGCTCAATGCTTTCGTTGAAGAATGGTGGGGTGCATGCACTGGCTGATTACCTGTACAGTTGGCCTCTTTTGGGTGGACTTTCTACCACATGCTTCTGGGTGGGAGGGAGTGCTCCTTCATGCTGAGGGATGGGGCAGGGTGTGCCTGGTGCGAGTTGTGGTGCAGGCCTCCCTATTCCAAAGACACCTCCCTGGAAAGATGGCTACCTACCTGTTAGGTGAGGATGTAGCACACACTGGCTGAGGCATGCTTCTGGGTGGGACGGAGTGCTCCATCCTGCTCAGCTGTGGGTCAAGGGGGCCTGGTGGGAGTTGTAGTGCTGGCCTCCCTATTCCAAAGACACCTCCCTGGAAAGATGGCTACCTACCTGTTAGGTGAGGGTGTAGCACACAGTGACTGCCACATGGTTGTGGGTGGGGGGAGTAGTCCATCCTGCTCAGCTGTGGGCCAAGGGGGCCTGGTGGGAGTTGTGGTGCTGGCCTCCCTATTCCAAAGACACCTCCCTGGAAAGATGGCTACCTACCTGTTAGGTGAGGGTGAAGCACACAATGGCTGAGGCATGCTTCTGGGTGGGGAGTAGTCCATCCTGCTCAGCTGTGGGCCAAGGGGCCTGGTGGGAGTTGTAGTGCTGGCCTCCCTATTCCAAAGACACCTCCCTGGAAAGATGGCTACCTACCTGTTAGGTGAGGGTGTAGCACACAGTGACTGCCACATGGTTGTGGGTGGGGAGTAGTCCATCCTGCTCAGCTGTGGGACAAGGGGGCCTGGTGGGAGTTGTAGTGCTGGCCTCCCTATTCCAAAGACACCTCCCTGGAAAGATGGCTACCTACCTGTTAGGTGAGGGTGAAGCACACAATGACTGCCACATGGTTGTGGGTGGGGGGAGTAGTCCATCCTGCTCAGCTGTGGGACAGGGGGCCTGGTGGGAGTTGTAGTGCTGTTTGCCTGGACACATACAACACAGTAGATGTGGTCTACCTTTGTGATGTTTGAGGTATTGTGGATGTAAAATCAGTGTGACCTGTGTATGTTTTTGGGGTGCAGATGTGTGTACTTGTGCCTCAGGGATGTATCTTTGTAGTTGTGCAAGACAGTACATGGCAGTTTCATGGTATACATTAGTTGGTACTTACCAGCCTCCACTCCCCGGGTATTCCTTCAAGACTCTCTGGATGCAGTATGGCAAGCACCTTCTCCTCCCACGCAGTGAACGGTTTTGGTGGGAGGGGAGGGCCTCCACCAATCACATCAGCCAGCTCATGGTTCTTGGCCCTCCTCTTCTTGACAACACTCTTCAGGTCATGCCACCGCCTCATGATTTCATTCTTGTTGCGGGACACATTCCCTACTGCATTGACCTTGCCCACTATCCTTGCCCACATGGTTGTCCTTGTGGCTAATGGTGTCTGTTGGACCATGCTGCCAAAAAGTTGTGGTTCTACTCTGATTATCTCATCTACCATTACTGTCAACTCAGTGTCAGTGAATTTTGGCATTTTGTGATGTGCCATGGTGTGTGCTGTGCTGATGTTTTGGGGTGCAGTTGTGAGGGTGGTGCAGGTGGTGTGTGTGTGTGTTGTTGTGCTGGTGAGATGTGTGGTGTTTTGCCTATCCAATGTGCTGCAGGGTTGGGTTCCTTCAGGGTTTGAGTAGTGCAAAGGATTGTGGTCAGGGAAGGGGCTGGTTTTATGCTCAGCTATGTGGGTGTGTCAAGATGGTGTAATGCAGTCAGGTGTGCTGTGTGGGTTGTCCTGTGATTTGTATATTTAAATTTGCCATGGGGGTGTGTCATTGGGATTTTTCAGGTTATTGGGGGGGCAGGGCTAGTTGCTTGTGTGCATTTGCTGGCCTTATAGTTGTTTTTTTTACTTGACCATCATTTTTTTTGCGGAGCATCAGCAGCGATGGCTGTGCTGCAGGGCTTCCGCCGTATCTCACATTCATTACTGTTCGTGACCGCGGCGGACGGAGACAGCGGAACATACCGCTGTGACATCGGGGATATCATAATATCATTGGTGGTCACTCCGCGTGTCTGGCGGCGGGTTGATGTGTTTCCGCTATGTTACCTCCCATTGCGGTTGCATTTTCACTTTCTCTGCCCTCTACGGGTGGTTTTTCGATGCCTCCTACTGCCGCGGACGGAATATTTTGGCGGTTGATCCTAATAGGGTCGGCGGGGTTTCCGCGGTACCTGCGGACGGTGATTTACCGCTACCATGGCGGTCGGAATTTTTTCCGTCCGCTATCGTAATGACCCTCTATGTTTGTATTTGTTGTCGACGTACTCACTATAGAAGTCAAACTAAGAATGTAGATTTGTGTTTAAAAAGTGAAAAGGAAAACAATGATAAATGGGGGCAATTTGCTGCTTATTTGTTTGTGGAAGGTCATTTTGAGTTGGGTAGTGATCAATGTATTTGTAAATATTGTTACAACAAATTAGAAGAGAACAAAATGCCAGCTAGAGCTGTACATAACAACCTAGAGTTGGTAGCTATACCTCCGGAACTGGTAGATTTAAATACATATGAGTCCATTCTTATTCAATCTGTGCACCCGTTTCAGGCTATAATTGGTATGGAGCCTAAAACAGGTAAGCTGCCTCCAACAGATCTACAAAGAGGTTTAAAAGGAAGAGTTGTGTATTTACCTTTAGATTTTAAGAAAAATATTGAAACTGTTGTTGTAAACCTGTAGTAATTCTAGTTATTGGTGTACCAACAAAGAGTCGGAAAATATGGCAAGAGTTAGTAGATGTCACCAAACTTCAAAAGGCTACATTATATCTTGTACAAAACAATATTTGCTATAAAACCGTAAATGTGGAAGAACAAGAAATATGTTTAGAAGATGAAACAGAAATTTCAAGTGGCCAAATAGAAAAAGTGCACAACTCCAGGAGAGAAGAATTTTACGAACATTACAGTATACATCCTCTACATTCAAAAGAAGTGATAGGAAACACTATTGAATTATTCCAAATGAAGAAAGTGAAGGGAACTCCCATGAGTGTATAGGAAAAAGTATGGAAGCTCGTTGTTTTCCACAGCTGGTACCCACTGGAAAAGGTGGACGATATGATGAACGACCAGTTCAGATACCAGCTTCAGAATATCGTACATTAAGATTGTACTCAGAATATCCAAGATTTCGACAGTGTATTCCATATTTATTTCATCTTCTGTTTGAAAGTGACATGTCTGGACTTTCATATGCAGTGAACCACATATTAAAAACAGGAGTTCATCTTACACATGTTTCTGCAAAGGAATTCATGGACAAAGTTCAACAAAGAGACGATCATTTAGAATCTCAGTTAATTAATTTGATGGCGTGTCAACGTGGTACTAATGAGTATTGGTATCGTCGTCACGGAGAACTTAAATGTATGTTAAGGAACTTAGGAACCCCTACGTGGTTTGTTATGCTTAGATGTGCAGAATACGCATGGGACGATTTACTTGAATTTCTACGAGAAGCAAATTCAAATATTAAAAACATTGAATTGAAGACAGCTGGAGAACTGTGTTCCTTGGATCCTGTAAATGTGTGCAGATATTTTAATCATAGGTTTCAAGCTATGATGTATTTTTTCTGCAATAAAACAAATCCACCTCTTGGAGCAGTTATTGATTTCTTTTGGAGAAAGGAGTACCAAGCCAGAGATGCACCTCATATTCATATGCTGTTATGGATCAAGAATGCACCAAAATTTGGAACTGATACTGATGAAATTGTTTTGTCTTTCATTGAAAAATATGTTACCTGTGCCATTCCAAAAGAAGGAGGAGAAAACAACCTGACACAGCAAGTTTTACGGTTTCAAAGTCATCGATGTGGGAAATATTGTCGACGGAAATACAAATCAAAGGGAAGATTTTATACAAAATGTCGTTTTGGATTCCCACGTCCAGTAATTTCAAAAGGAAGAGTCAACAGTTTCATGTCAGCAGTAAGGCATACTATAAGTTGAAAATCTCCAAAGAATACTTACAACATAAAAAGAACTGAAGATTCAAAGTATATTAATGACTACAATCCAGTGATTTTGACAATGTGGAATGCAAATATGGATATCCAGTATGTTGCAGATAATTAGATTGCTGTTGCTCGCTATGTTATGTCATATATAACAAAATCTGAAAAGACGGAGTTGAAAGAAATGTGGGAAGAAATTTCACAAGAGAAGACTCTTAGTAACAAATTGTCCACCTTTAGTTTGAAGATGCTTTCCCATCGAGAGATTGGATCCTACGAATGTTCGGATCGGTTGACCTCTGCAAGCTTATATTCAAAGTCCAGAGGAATCATATGGGTAAGTCTAGGTCTTGCTGCAACACGAAATCGAGTATTGAAATCTGTACAAGAAATTGAATACTTAGCATTGAATGAACCAGAAAGTACAGATATTGTTAAAACTAATATGTTGGATACGTACTATCCTAAAAGAAGTCCACATCTTGAAAACATATGTCTCTATGAAGTACTGCAACATTGCAGCTTTAAGAGAAATGTTTCAGAAAATATAAATGAAGAAAAATATGCAGTAATTGGATGTGAAGGATGTTTGGTAAAACATTCCAAAGGAAATCTTATTAACCACAGGAAACTCAGTTGTGAAACTTCAGATAAATGGGAATTTTTCAATTTAGCACTTCTGCAACTTTTCAAGCTTAGGCGTAGTGAAGCGGAATTACTTGGAGATTTTGACTGCTATGAAAATTATTTTAATTCATGTAAAGATAACATTCAATGCACAATTTTCCCTACTTATCTACAAATGTTAAATGAAGATATTGAACAAGAAACTACTATTGCAGCTGAAATAGCTAGAGACAGTTCTCAAAATAGTCAGAGTTCTGCTCCACTAAGTCAAGATCCACTAGGACAACCAATATTTGAAAATGAAGACGCAATAGCCATGAATGAAGTAGAAACGACAAAGCAACAAGCACAACAGGATATTATTGATTTGAGAAAGTTGGAAGAACAACTAAATATTGAACAAAAAGAAATATATCAGCAAGTGACACTACAGATACAGCATGGTTCCCTACATGAAAAAACAGAATGCCAATGCACATCATTTAAACCTATTCAAATGTACATTAGTGGTCAAGCTGGAACAGGAAACAGTTTCTTAATTAAAGTTTTCACCAGTTATCTACACAAAACTACTGGATGCCATTTATCCTGTGTTCTAACAGCTCCAACTGGATTAGCAGCACACAACATTAAAGGGATTACTTTACATCGATTATTCATGCTACCAGTTGAACATGAAAATAAATTGAAATATCACAAGCTTTCTGGAGAAGCTTGTTATGAAGTGTCAAGAGTACTGAAGAAAATGAAACTTCTAATCATTGATGAGATGAGCATGGTCTCAAACTTAATGCTTGCCTTTGTACATTTAAGAATGCAACAGATTTTAAAAACAGATTATGATGTTCTATTTGGAGGAAAACATGTAATTGTATTTGGCGACCTACTGCAACTTACTCCTCTGAAATGGCAACATGTTTTTAAAACACTTGTCCATGAAGACACTAAGAAATCTTTGGGAAGTATTGGAAATGTCAACATTTGGTCTCATTTTGAATATAAAGAACTTATCAAGAATATGCGACAAGCAAGTGATGAACATTATGGAAAAACTCTTCACGATATAAGAATTGGTGTTTTGATAAAACATGGCAAAGAAGCTTTACAAAGTTGGCTTTTAACGAACTTGTTTTCAAACGAAAACATAGCACCTGAAATAATATACAAGAAAATTGGAGAAAAGAAGTCTATAGTTTGCCTAATGCCTACACTGGAAGAATGTTCAACATTCAATCAAGAACTTTTGAAATTGGAAAAACAACCAATAGTGAAAATGGAAGCTATTGATAAAATGGAACACAAAGGAGTTACTATTCTTCTCTCAGAGAAATTGCAGTCAAAATTGGATTCTTTGGAAAAGTCGGTGTCTAAGACTGCAGGTTTAGAAAAGACTTTATATGTATGTGTAAACTGTCGGGTAATTTTACAGCGTAATTTAAATGTAGAAGAAGGTTTAGTAAATGGAGCAATGGGAAAAGTTGTTGATTTTGTAAATTTTCAGAACAGAGATGGAATTGAATTTTTGAAGATAAATTTGATCCGATTGAAGAGGTAAAACAGATTGGACATTGTGCTGTTCGTTTTTTGCTTGTAAAAGACTTGTATGTTCGTAGAAAACAGTTTCCTCTTTCTTTAGCATATGCAGTGTCCATTCATAAATCTCAAGGTTTAAGTGTAGACAATGCTTTGGTAAATATTGGAAGTACAGTGTTTAAAGAGGGTATGGCATACGTTGCCTTGTCTCGAGTAAGAACATTATCTGGTTTGTATTTGATTGATTTTGATGAGAAAAAGATTAGTGCTGATGAAAATTGTGTAAGAGAGTAAAATCGGTTAAGAAGACTTTATGCTCCTAACTTAGGTGAATATCCCATATATGAGAAACGTGTACTATGTCCAAAACGGAAATATGTCAAACATTCTAGTAAGGTTCAAAAAAAGAAAACAATTAAAGAGAATGATGAAGCTGCAAAGAAAATAAAAATGGACACTGTTGATGATATTGTAGGATACCAGTTAACAAATAGTTCAGGTATCAACTACTATGCTAATGTAATTGTAAATGTTGTCTTTTATCTAGAAGATCTTCATCATGAAATTATGGAAAATTGAGAAAAAAGATTCTGTTCTTTACTACATTATATTTTTCAAAAGTTGGTAACTGATAAAAGTAAAATCAATACTGCTTCTGGCATTCAACATCTTTTGGATATATGTACTGGTTCTTCACAATTTACACTCAATTCAATTCAATTCAAAACAAGCTTTATTCGGTTAGTATACAACCATAAAAGCATTCTAAAAAAACATTTATCATAATTCATCACAATGGGATATAATTAATTCGTCACAGTGAGATATAGTAAAATTCATGTGAGGTTCAATTACAAGCTAGGTTATCATTATACATAAAGTGCTAAGTGCATTTTGTTCTCTTATATTTATCTTTGAAGCCAATGGGTTCGTTTGAGTTCAATTAAAAAATTAATAAAGTCATCATTGCTATCGTCGACATAAGAAAAAAAAAATTCCGCCTGGGTATTTAAAACACTGGTTATGCTAAAAACGTTATAATTTCCATAGATTAAAATCATTTCATTTCCCTGCCCGGTTCAATTACTGCATTCCATATCGTCTCCTAATACCCAGTGCTACTTTAATTAAACTCATCATTGCAGAACAAACAATAGAATTTTCCAATAGTTGCAGACACTCATATCCCTCTAAATATGTACATGGAGAGATATTTTTTAGTATTGGTCTCAAAAATCTCCTTCTCGGATCATCATAAAGTGTGCAAAAAAGTGTAAGGTGCATAGTGCTCTGGGGAGTACTATTATCACAGGGACAGAAACTAAGGGTTTCCACCCACCCAGATTGTCTAGGAAAAGCAAACAAAAAGTGTAATGTGCCAAGACGAAATCTAGTTAAATAAAAACGCATCTGACAATTCATGGTGAAGGCTAGATAATACTGCTGGTTAGACAAAAAAGCACATTTCGGGCCAGGCGCCTCTTGTTGAAAATGTTTCGCATGTGCCCAGTCCCCGTATTGCTTCTTGATTATACCTTTAGCATTTACGGGGATATTTGTCGGATTTTCATAAAACTCACCCAGCCCAATGTCATAAAATCTTTCCTTCACATACCGAAACCAGGGAATAGTCATCACCTTATCAAGGTTAAGGCAGTCTTCCATTATTTCCCTAGTGAACTGTAGTTCTTCTTTCAGCCAAATTTTAGACCATAAGAGCAAAGGGGCAGAGCTAATGCGATCCTCCAGGTAATCCAACCCTACCTCTCGGTGAGAGAAAGAGGTGGCCGTACTGATTGGGATCATCAATAAGCGTTTTATGAATTTATTTTCTACCACTTGTAACAAGCGGCTATTTTGATGAGCCCAGACCCCTGCCCCGTATGATGCCACCGATGCACATTTTGCATCATATAGGGTAACAAGCTGTGGCACCGGCCTATGGCCTAGCTTGCAAGCAAACCTAAAAAGCCCCTCCACAACTCTATTGATATGTTGGGCCCTCATTGTAATTAAAAAATCCCATTTAAGATCCCTGCTGAACGTATTTCCTAGATATGTACATTTTTCCACCCTTTCGACCGGTTTGCCTCTGACATTAAAACTCCTGGATTTTGCATATTTTGGGCCACAGACCATTATATAAGACTTTGAAAAGTTAACCTTTAAGTCTAATGTCACCATATAATTTGTAAAGGCATCCAGGGAGATTTGTAGGCCGTTCGCTGTCAATGACATAAGAACCGTGTCATCTGCGTACGAAAGTAACGCAACCGGTTGCCCCTTGACTAGGGGGAAATCAATTTTCTGCCTCAACAGGAAGTCCTCCAGGCCATTAGTATATACTAAAAAGAGGAAAGGGGCTAAAATGCACCCTTGGCGCACTCCTTCTGTTGAAGCAATAGGTTTTGTTCTTTCCCCGTGAGTGCCAAATCTTATTGAGACAGAGGTGTTCGAGTGTAATCTTTTTAAAAGCTGAATTAATGCATTTTCGAAACTCATCTCTGCCATCAGTACCCACAGTTTCCCCCTATTAACAGTGTCAAAAGCACTTGACAAGTCCATGAAGGCAAGGTGAACAGAGCCACTCTTTGCCTTCATGTACTTGCCCGTGATCAGGGACAAATTCAGACACTGTTCTGTGGTTCCCAGTCCTTTACGAAATCCATATTGCGTTTTGGAGATGATCCCCCTACCATTGGCCCATGTCTCCAGACTAGTGAGAATTACCCTGCCCAGTACCTTCACCATGGAAACGATTAGTGAAATGGGCCTATAGCAGGCGGGGTCATCTCTCTTCCCTTTTTTGAACACTGGGACAACTATAGCCTCTTTCCACGATAGGGGGATCGGGCCAACCATAATGGATTTAAACAGGTTGGTCAACAGGGGAGCCCAGAGATTTACAGTCAGCTTAAAAAGTCCAGTGGGACTCCATCGGGGCCTGGGGCCTTTCTACCTATTCCTTTTAAAAGTGCTTCCTCCACCTCTGCCACCATAAGTGAACTACTAAGTTCTATTGCTTGTGCCATGTCGACTATTGGATCCTCGTGCCCTGCAACTAGTTCCCTACCATTTGGATTAAAAATTGAAGTAAAATGTGTTTCCCAAGTGTCACCCAGAATCATGCACTCCACTTTCCCTACTTCCTCAGTAAACTGGGGGCGATTAATAACAGCCCAGAAACTTTTCGTATCTTTTAGGGCACTAGCCCTCTCCAAATCCTGCCAAGCAATGTGCCTTAGTTCTTCTTTTCTGGCCTTAATAGTGGTTTTATATAAACACCTAGCATGCTTTATATGTTCTCTATCTCGAGGCATTAATTTCAGGGCATTTATTAAGAACTTGTGCGCCCTGGAACATTCTGCATTAAACCAACGAAACTCCCGATGTTGTTTGGGCTTAGCCTGACGTGTAAGTTTATTAGCTACGATGGAACTGAGCCATTCAAAATGTTGTACTAGTATGGCTGGAGAAGTGTCATGTTCTAGGCAGGCTAAGATCAGGTCATGGTTTAATTGAATGATTTCCTCCTCAAATAAAATTGGGTTGATTTCCCCCCAGTTTATCCTCACACCATTATTCCGAGTATATTCAATGCAACGGTTATCACCCACTACAGTTTTGGCTATAGCTTTAAATGTCGCTATTAGTGGGTTATGGTCGCTTACTATCTCAGGTTTTATAACAAAATCAATTACTAAGGGAAGATACTCCTTGGAAATAAACATAAAATCAATGGTACTTTCTCTCCCCCCACCAACAATGGTTGGACACCGAGCTACAGAGTCATTGGCTAAACTTTCCAAATTGTTCTCCACAATGACAGTGTTCAGTACCTCTCCCTGGGGGGTATGAATAAAATGTGCTAAAGGTTGATCATCAGTATACCAAATACCACATACTCTTTCATTACTATATTTGCACATGGTACAATTAAAATCCCCTACCCACAAGATACATAAAGGTTGCCACTTCCCGGCAGCTATGGCAATTTCAGATCATAGGGTTTCAATAACGTGAGTATCTTTGGGATCAAAGATATTATAGTACCAGTTTACAAGTAACGTTCTCTCCTGGAGCATGTTGACAAACATAATTATTTGGAACCACTGAGTGGATCCTAGGCACTTAACTTTTATGGACCCAAATCTAACTGACAGTAGGGTTACCAAGCCTCCCTTTGCCCTCCCCGAGCGTGAAGCGGTCGCGGGCACAGTGAATGCCTGGTAACCCTCGAGCTCTATACTCTCTAACAACCACGTCTCCTGTAGACAGATTACGTCAAATTCCCTGATATGAGCCAGCCAAACCTCGTCGGTGATTTTACTCTTAATGCCTGCTATGTTCCACGAGATTAGCTTAAGGGAGTGAATGGAATAGCCCGTATCCCTGCCTACTGCTGAGACTGGTGGTGTTGGTGTATTTACCGGAGATGTTAGCAACAAGCCCTCCCCTGATTCTCCATTTTCGTGGATGGTTTTTGCAACCATTATACATGGTGTTAAAATACACGTATTATAAATTCTTAAATCATCTACACTCATATGGAGGTCCTCAGGTGAATTTAGAGGGAATTGGTCAATTTTGTTTATGATCCTCATTGTGATTCTAATTATCTTGTGCTTATTATCATCACACGTACACCCACTGTATTGCATAGGTAGTCAATCCACCTCATTAAGATCCCTAAGTGCCTCGTACCTATTAAGATGGAAAATGGAGGGGTACACTGAAGTGTCAGGGATACGTCTTCTTCGCATAGGCCATTGACCTGGTGTTATCAATTGCTTGGGAGGATAAAAGAAACCCATGGGCCTTGCCCTAATATGATCAGTATGTGAATCTTTCATATGGTGCAGGGCATGATGGACGCAGTTTGTGTCATTAAAATTAAGAACGACACAGTCCCCATCAATGCTCTTCTTGGTTTCACCAATCCATCTTACACGCCTAGCCATAATGATGTGCATAAGCCAGTTAACGGGAGATGGAATTTTTTTGGAGCACCAGTGGGCCGCTTTGTTTATAAGGCTCTGGCAACTTTCTTTTTGATTATGAGGCAATCTTGGTACCCCCGCTAATATTAGGGTATATGGAGTGCTTTCTGGGGGCAGATGTAGGCAATTTACTAACCCACTCCCCCTAGAGAGTCAGTCTCATCAGAGTTATGCCTTATATCCAGAACAGGTGTCCTATTCCTTGCCCTAGGGCGGGGTGAACTACGAGGCTGGACATCATGACCTACATTGTGGCTCTGCATGATATGATTATCATGTAGAGCTTGATTGTCATTCGACTCAGATGGGAAGTTAGTATTTCCAGTCAATCTTATGCAATCGGAGTGTGGGGTGATGGTCCTATGTATAACTGGGGCATTGCTGGGGATGGTCCCTTCCAGTGTGCCCACTCCCTGTGTTTCTCTGCCACCTCTAACTAACCCCCTTGCGGGTGGACCTCTCTCGTTTTGAATGTGTGTTGGGATTTTGTCTACTGGTCCTAAGGCTTTGCAAACAATAGCTAGCTGCTCCTCAATGTTAGTTAATCTTACAGATATCGGTGCCATAGCCTTCTGTATTAATTTACTCAATTTCTCAGTAATGATATCCAAATCAAACTGCCCCCCATACGATAGCCCCCTGGTCAATGGTTTAGTAGCGTTCCCTATGGCAATGCTTTGTGCCTGTTTGGATCTTTTGGTCTTGGGTGACTGAGTGTTGACCTTTTTACCAGTCCCAACTCTTTCAGTTCGTTTCCTCTTGCCTCCATTCAAGGTCAAATTTTCATGCACCGCTACTGTAGGGCAAGGGCTTACTGCCTTGTTACACGAGCCTTGTATTTCTCCCTGTATTAAGACAGTAGTGCTGGGGCTTATCGGTGCTTGGTGAATATCTGCTAAAACCAAAAGAGTGTCATTATTTTGGAGCAAGGGCTGGGTGTCTGGCGCTGGTTCTATCGTCAGGGGCAGTGAAAGTCTGCGCTCCGCACGCTCTATCTCTTTGCTTAGTGCACCCACCACTTTCTTCAGAAAACCATCAAGAGTTGTACCGCTTGGTTTTGCGGTTGGGGCAGGCTTTCGTTTTCCCATGCTGCGTTAGTCTCTGTTTTCTGGGAAAATTTCAGCAGTAAATTTCTGCGGGAGCTATCAAAGATAAAGTCAGGGGCAAATTACCTGAGGCAGATCCTTGGAAGGGCGATCAGGAAATAAAACCAAGAGGGATGGCCCAGCCCAGCCTCCTCCAGGCTCTGACGGGCACAGGACAGGCCCGCCCTTGGCCCGGGCTTCGCCCGCGCGCGTCCCGCGCTGCGGGAGGCTAGTGGTAGCTTTAACGCGACTTCGGGCGCAAAAGCAAAGGCGGCACGGGCGGCCGCTCGGGCTGCTGGGGGCTGTGGTCCGGTGTTGGTGTTGGTGGAAGCCGTTCCCCTCACGGCACTGGTCTCTCACATCCCGCGCTGCGGGAGGCTGGTGGTAGCTTTAATGCGCCTCCGGGCGCGAAAGCAAAGGTGTCACGGGTAGCCGCTCGGGCTACTGGGGGCTGTGGTCCGGTGTTGGTGTTGGTGGAAGCCGTTCCCCTCACGGCGCTGGTCTCTCGCGTCCCATGCTGTGGGAGGCTGGTGGTAGCTTTAACGCGCCTCCGGGCGCGAAAGTAAAGGCGTCATGGGCGGCCGCTCGGGCTGCTGGGGGCTGTGGTCCAATGTTGGTGTTGGTGGAAGCCGTTCCCCTCACGGCGCTGGTCTCTCGCGTTCTTCACAATTTACACTCAATATACAACAAGATGCACAAGAATATCTTATGTTTATGCTTGCAGTATTGGAAGATGAAGGAATAGAAATTGAAAATTTGTTTGGACTAAGTTACAGATGGGATCATAAATGTGAAGAGTGTTCATTTTCTTCTACAACTGAAATAGACACTGAACAATTCATATACTTGATGATACCAGATTGCAAATCAGTGCCTTTTAACAAATTAGTAAAATCAGCTAATCAAGATATGAAATGCTCTCATTGTAAATCACAAATGTTGTCAACGTTATATATGGAAAGATTTGGAAAATATGTAATTTTAATGCTACAACGTTGTAGAACAAATGGAAGAAAATTGGAAACCAAAATTAAAAATTTTGTGGCAAGTCAACTATCATTTTCAGGAAGAACTTTTAAAGCAGTGGCTATTATTTTCCATGATGGACCTACTACAACATCTGGACACAATACTGTGTATTTAAAGTGCAATAAAGGATGGACACATTGCATTGATGCCCATTTGGAATTCAAATGTAGGTTGCCTTACGAATTACCAAATTCATATCTGATATTTTTGATGCCAAAGTTTTGAAAACATCATTCGGCCGATGGAGAAGATGTAAACACAAATTAAAGAGTTTATTTTGGATATTTTCAATGCAAGTTGATTTGGAAACATTATTTGGCCTATTGGGAAGATGTGAAGAATTACTGTTTGGATTTTTGTTTTTGCTAATTCTTATTGCATTTGCAAAATTGTGTTTGAAAGAAATAGTTTATATATTTGATCTTTCTATTATACGCGATGTAAATGAGAATGGATATTTCACAAATGTACTTCAGAGAAATACATTATTTATTGTAGTTGAAGAATGTAATTTAGAAACTGTAGATAGGTGAAGAGGTACATGAACTTGTAAATATTTTCAACGCAGATTTTTTTTTTTTACAATCTCATTGATTGTATTTTTTTCCCTGCTGTTATATGATGATCTACATTGACATCACTGTGATGGTGAAATTCTTTAGAATCTGAGAACAGCAAAAAACTGAATATGTTATGTAATTATAAAATTATGTTGTATTCTTAAAACTATAATATTATATGCAATAACAGTGTTTTTTCTTTTTACAGAAAGTAATACTAAAGCTTGAAAAGATTTGAAATTTAGTTTACAATAAAACAACTCTGTAAAATAGTTTCAATGAGTTTGGTATCTACTTTAATAAAGAAGGTAAGATGAAATAATGTAATAAGCATAATAATATGAAGTAATGTTTACAGTCGCTTTTACTGCACTGATCCATTTTTTCAAACACTACCCATGCACTGATCTATAGCATTAGGCACTATTCCCACAGTCCTGCAATCACCCATGCACTAGCAATGCATTTCTCCAATCACGTAGTTTGTATTCATACAGTTATAAGATCACCCAGACACTACCTATGCACTAATGTAATAACCAAGGCACTACCCATGCATCCTCCAATCAACCAGGCACTACTCATGCCCTCATGGAATTACTCAGGCACTACCCATGCACTCATACATGCACTCAGGCACTGCACATGCACTCATCCAATCACCCAGACATTACCCCTGCACTCATGCAATCACCCAGGTATTACCCATGCACTCTTTCAATCACTCAGGCACTACCTATGCACTCCTCCAATCACCCAGCCAGTACCCATACACTTATAAAATCACCTAGGCACATACCTATGCACTCATGCAATCACCCAGGTAGTACCCCTGCACTCATGTAATCACCCAGGCACTACCTATGCACTCATGCAATAACCCAAACACTACCCTTGCACTCCTCCAATCACCCAAGCACTATCCATGCACTCCTCCAATCACCCAGACGTTGCCCCTGCACTCATGCAATCACCCATGCATTAGCTATGCACTCCTCCAATTACCCAGACACTATCCTTGCACTTCTCCAATCACCCAGGCAGTATCCATGCAGTTCTCCAATCACCCAAGCAGTACCCATGCACTTATAAAATCACTGAGGCACTACCTATCCACTCATGCAATCACCCAGGTACTACCCATACACTCCTCCATGCAACCAGGCACTACCTATGCACTCCTATAATCACCCAGGCACTACCCCTGTACTCATGCAATCACCCAGGCATTACCCATGCACTCCTGCAATCACCCAGCCAGTACCCATAAACTTATAAAATCACCCAGGCACAACCTATGCACTCATGCAATCACCCAGGCCCAACCCTTGTACTCATGCAATCACCCAGGCTCTACCTATGGACTCATGCAATAACCCAGGCACTACCCTTGCACTCATGCAATCAACCAGGCACTAGCTATGCACTCATGCAATAACCCAGGCACTACCCTTGCACTCCTCCAATCACCCAGGCACTATCCATGCACTCCTCCAATCACCTAGCCAGTACCCATGCACTTATAAAATCACCAAGGCACTACCTATGCACTCCTCTAATCACCGAGGCACTACTCTGCACACATGCAATCACCCAGCCAGTACCCATACACATATAAAATCACCCAGGCACTACCTATGCACTCATGCAATCACCCAGGCACTACCCCTGCAGTCATGCAATCACCCAGGCACTACCTATGAACTCAAGCAATCACCCAAGCACTACAAATGCAGTCTTCCAATTATCCAGACAGTACTCCTGCACTCATGCAATCATCCAGGTAAAACTCACGCACTCCTCTAATCACCAAAGAACTACCTATGAGTCCTACTTGCACCCATGTATTCCTTCAATCACTCAGACACTACCCCTGCAGTCATGCAGTCACCCAGGCACTACCTATGCACTCATGGAATAACCCAGGCATTACCTATGCACTCTTTCAATCACTCAGGCATTACCCATGCACTCCTCCAATCACTCAGGCATTCCCCCTGCACTCATGCAATCACACAGGCACTACCTATGCACTCATGGAATAACCCAGCACTACCTTTCCACCCTTTCAGTCATCCACACACTACCCTTGCCATCCTTCAATCACCCAGACACTACCCATGCACTCCTGAAATCACCCAGACACTACCTATGCACTTGTATAATCACTCAGGCACTACCCATGCAGTCCTCTATTAACCCAGACATTACCCCTACATTCATGCAATCACCCAGGCACTACCCATGTAGTCATACATGCACTCAGGCACTTCTGCAGCACTCATGCAATTACTCAAGCACTACCCATGGAGTCCTCCAATTATCCAGGCACTGCTCTGAACTCATGCAATCATCCAGGCAGTACCTATACACTTGTCCAATCACCCAGGGAGTACCCATGCAGTGTTGCAATCACCCAAACATTACCCATGCAGTTCTTCAATCATTCAGGCATTACCCATACACTCCTTCAATCATTGAGGCAGTACCCATGCACTCTTCTAATCACCCAGACAACACCTGTGCACTTATACAATCACGTGGGCACTACCCATGCACTTCTTCAATCACTCAGGCAGTTCCCATACACTTCTTCAATTATCCAGGCACTGCCCATGCAATCATTCAGTCACTCAGGCATTACCCATGCACTCCTCCAATCACCAAGACATTACTCCTGCACTCATGGAATCACCCAGGCACTATGCATGAACTCCTTCAATCACTCAGGCAGTATCCATATACTTCTTCAATCACTCAGGCAGTGTTCATGCACTCTTCCAATACCCAGGCACTACTCATGCACTTATGAAATCACCCAGGCATTATTCCTGCACTCATGAAATCACCCAGACATTACTCATGCATTCCTTCAACTACTCAGGCAATACCCATGCACTCCTCCAATCACTCAGACATTACCTCTGCACTCATGCAATCACCCAGGCATTACTCCTGCACTCTTGGAATCACCCAGGCACTATGCATGCACTCTTTCAATCACTCAGGCACTACCCCTGCAGTCATGCAATCACCCAGGCACTACCTATGCACTCATGGAATAACCCAGGCATTACCTATGCACTCTTTCAATCACTCACACATTACCCATGCACTCATCTAATCACTCAGACATTCCCCCTGCACTCATGCAATCACACAGGCACTACCTATGCACTCATGGAATAACCCAGCACTACCTTTCCACCCTTTCAGTCATCCACACACTACCCTTGCCCTCCTTCAATCACCCAGACACTACCCATGCACTCATGAAATCACCCAGACACTACCTATGCACTTGTCTAATCACTCAGGCACTACCCATGCAGTCCTCTATTAACCCAGACATTACCCCTACATTCATGCAATCACCCAGGTACTACCCATGTAGTCATACATGCACTCAGGCACTTCTGCAGTACTCATGTAATTACTCAAGCATTACGCATGGAGTCTTCCAATTATCCAGGCACTGCTCTGAACTCATGCAATCATCCAGGCAGTACCCATACACTTGTCCAATCACCCAAGCAGTACCCATGCAGTGTTGCAATCGCCCAAGCATTACCCATGCAGTTCTTCAATCATTCAGTTATTACCCATACACTCCTTCAATCATTGAGGCAGTACCCATGCACTCTTCTAATCACCCAGACATTACCCGTGTACTTATACAATCGCGCAGGCACTACCCATGCACTTCTTCAATCACTCAGGCAGTTCCCATACACTTCTTCAATCATCCAGGCACTGCCCATACACTCATGCAGTCACTCAGGCATTACCCATGCACTCCTCCAATCACCAAGACATTACTCCTGCACTCATGGAATCACCCAGGCACTATGCATGAACTCCTTCAATCACTCAGGCAGTATCCATATACTTCTTCAATCACTCAGGCAGTGTTTATGCACTCTTCCAATACCCAGGCACTACCCATGCACTTATGAAATCACCCAGGCATTACTCCTGCACTCATGAAATCACCCAGACATTAATCATGCATTCCTTCAACTACTCAGGCAGCACCCATGCACTCCTCCAATCACTCAGATATTACCTCTGCACTTATGCAATTACCCAGGCATTACTCCTGCACTCATGAAATCACTGAGGCACTGTGCATGCACTCTTACAATCACTCAGGCACTACCCCTGCAGTCATGGAATAACCCAGGCATTACCTATGCACTCTTTCAATCACTCACACATTACCCATGCACTCATCCAATCACTCAGACATTACCCCTGCACCAATGCAATCACACAGGCATTACCCCTGCACTCTTTCAATCACTCAGGCAGTACCCCTGCAGTCATGCAATCACCCAGGCACTACCTATGTACTCATGGAATAACCCAGACACTACACATGCAGTCTTCCAATCAACCAGGCACTACTCTGAACTCATGCAATCATCCAGGCAGTACCCATACACTTGTCCAATCACCCAGGCAGTACCCATGCAGTGTTGCAATCATCCAAGCATTACCCATGTAGTTCTTCAATCACTCAGGCATTACCCATGCACTCCTTCAATCATTGATGCAGTACCCATGCACTCTTCTAATCACCCAGACATTACCTGTGCACTTATATCATGCAGGCACTACCCATGTTCTTCTTCAATCACTCAGGCAGTTCCCATGCACTTCTTCAATCATCCAGGCACTACCCATGCACTCATGCAGTCACCCAGACATTACCTATGCACTCTTTCAATCACTCAGGCACTACCCCTGCAGGCATGCAATCATTTAGGCACTATGTATGCACTCATGGAATAACTTAGCACTACCTTTCCACTCTTTCAGTCATCCACGCACTACCCTTGCCCTCCTTCAATCACCCAGACACTACCCATGCACTCCTGAAAACACCCAGACACTACCTATGTACTTTTCTAATCACTCAGGCAATACCCATGCACTCCTCTATTCACTCAGACATTACCCTTGCATTCATGCAATCACCCAGGCACTCCCCATGTAGTCCTACATGCACTCGGACACTTATGCAGCACTCATGCAATCACCCAAGCACTACTCATCCAGTCTTCCAATCATCCAGCCACTACTCTGAACTCATGCAATCATCCAGGCATTACCCACACACTTCTCCAATCACCCAGGCAGTGCCCATGCAGTGTTGCAATCACCCAAACATTACCCATGCAGTTGTTCAATCATTCAGGCATTACCCATGCACTCCTTCAATCATTGAGGCAGTACCTATACAGTCCTCTAATCACCCAGACATTACCCCTGCACTTATACAATAGTGCAGGCACTACCCATGCACTTCTTCAATCACTCAGGCAGTTCCCATGCATTTCTTAAATCACTGAGACATTACCCATGCACTCCTCCAATCACTCAGACATTACTCCTGCACTCATGCAATCACACAAGCACTACCCATGCACTTTTTCAATCACTCTAGGCATTACCCCTGCAGTCATGCAATCACCCAGGCACTACCTATGCAAATATGCAATAACCCAGCACTACCTTTCCACTCTTTCAGTCATCCAGGCACTACTCTTGCCCTCCTTCAAACCTCACAGACAGTACCCATGCACTCCTGAATTCACCCAGACACTACCTATGCAATCGTCTAATGACTCAGGCACTAGCCATGCACTCCTCTATTCACCCAGACATTACCTCTGCATTCATGCAATCACCCAGGCATTACCCAGGCACTCCTTCAATCACTCAGGCAGTGCCCATGCAGTCATACATGCACTCCGGCACTTCTGTGGCTCTCATGCAATCACCCAAGCACCACCCATGCAGTATTCCAATCATCTAGGCACTACTGCTGCACTCATGCAATCACCCTGGTACTACTCATGCACTCCTCCAATCACCCAGGAACTACCCATGCAGTCCTACATGCATCCAGGTACTACCCATGCACTCTTCCATGCACCCAGGTATTACCTATGCAGTCCTTCAATCACCCAGACATTACCCCTGGACTGATGCAATCACACAGGCATTACCCATGTACTCGTTCAATCACTCAGGCACTACCCCTGCGGTCATGCAATCACCCAGGCACTACCTTTGCACTCATGGAATAACCTGGACACTACCCTTGCAGTCCTCCAATCACCCAGGCAGTATCCTTGCTCTCCTTCAATCACCCAGCCACTACCCATGCATTTATAAAATCACCCAGACACTACCTATGCACTGTTCTAATCACTTAGGTACTACCCATGCACTCCTCTATTCATGGAGACATTAGCGCTGCATTCATGCAATCACCCAGGCACTACCTGTGCAGTCATATATGCACTCAGGCACTTCTGCAGCACTCATGCAATTTCCCAAGCACTACCTATGGAGTCTTTCAATCATCCAGGCAGTACTCCTGCACTCATGCAATCACTCAGGTAAAACTCATGCACTCCTCTAATCACCCAGGCACTGCCCATGCACTCATGCAATCACCCAGGCATTACCCATGCACTCCTTCATACAACACATACAAATTTGTCTTTTTTTAACCAAATAGGCGGTTCTAACAAGAACCGTTTTTTGCTTCTTTTTTAAAAAAATTGTTTGTGTTTTTTAACTCTTTTTTGTATTTTTTTTTTTTTAAATGAACAAAAAAAACTGAGAACTTTTCTGTAACCTTTTGAAATTAAAAAATCATTGCAAAAACAAAATTAACAATGGTGGCTTCTTGCAGCGAAAACAATTGCGTCAACAGACTGTTCACCATAACAAAGAACTTTTTTGCACATTATACATCTTTGCTCTAGACCAGCAAACTCTGGCCTAATATCAGGTCCTCTGCTAGAAGTTGAGATACCAGCTGAGGTGCTAGGTCCTGCATCTTGATCACCTTGCTAGGCTTGTTGCTCCAGCTCTCGTCGATGTTGCTCCCGTGCTAGCCGATGAGGGTGCATGGTTTGGAGGTGCTTGAGCATGGACGAAGTACCGCACAAGTATTTTTTCTCGGAGCCCCGAGATATTATTCTTTCGCAAATAGTGGAGGTTACCTTCCTCGCGTTCACCTTTTTTTCTCCAGTTGGAAACGTACAGAACGCCCAGACGATGCTCTCCTTTCTTGTTTTTCTTGGTTCCTCCAAGTCCTCTTCTTCACCAAGGATGTCGTCTGGTGGATTTGAAGATGCCATTCTTCTAGTTTTTTTTTTAAAAAACACCCAAAAAATGCAAGAAGAGCACTAAACACAAAAGGTGTGTCTCCTGGCAATGTTGTTGGAGGAATGAGAAATTTGGGTGGGGTGCTGTAATTTCTAGAATAAAAAGCTTCTTAACCAATGAAATGCTTTCTTTTGAAGTCACATGGGTTCGCGTACACGGCGCGCAACCAGCGCGCACCTGGGAAAATATATTTAATAATAATTTATCTTTATTCCAGTTACAAATGTATGATATTTACAATTTTGTTAAATAATCTCGTGGTATAATATATATAATAAAGTTATATATATACTTTTAAAACTTAAAGATTTGCGATGGGTTCGCGCACTGGGCCCGACCCCCGGAAATACGTACGTGACGTTACGCAGGCCCGAGAACCGTGCACCCATCGCATACCAAACGCGCATCGTACACTACTTAACCAATATGGCAGCAAACTTCTTGGATTCGCGCAACCACCATGACTGGTACACGATCGGTACGCAAATCCAGTTTTCTTTAAAAAAAAAAAGAAAAAGATAAAAGCATATTTTAGAAAGCAGAAATATCACCTTATTTCTATAAAAGTTTAAAATTTTAGAAAAAGTATTTTTGGGACATTGTAATTAGAAATTAGCTTTTAAAAACCTTTGAAATTCACTGACAAAAACATAGGTTTCAGGGACGTTATAGTTAGAAATTAGCATTTAAAGAACCTTTGAAATTCACTGAAAAAACCATAGGTTTCAGGGACGTTATAAATAGAAATTAGCATTTGAAAAACCTTGAAAATTAACTGAAAAAACCATAGGTTTCAGGCACGTTATAGTTAGAAATTAGCATTTAAAAAACCTTTGAAATTCACTGAAAAAACCATAGGTTTCAGGGACATTATAGTTAGTTGGACATTTCACTCATACAAAACCAATGAAATTCGGCCGTTATAGTTAGTTGAGCTAACTATAACTCGCGCCCCTACAATGCACTGCTGATGACGTCACATATTACATCATTCATGACATGGTCAGTGACATCACTGATGACATCACTGATGACATCTCAAATGACATCACTGATGACATCATCCATGTGATAATCAGATGCACCTCCTCACAACCTAATGTAACCTTTGATACACCCACTCTAAAATACAGACTACCATTTTCGAAACCATACACACACCAACACCAGTTACTACATACCCACTCACTGATTCCTAGGTCTACACACATCCACATATTCATCTATACAGTCACTCATACATGCAGTCACTCATCAATACAGCACTATCATATACACTTTTACACCTATAGAGACACTCACACACAGCCACTCACCCATAGAGTTACTCACACACCTAGTCAGTCATGGAAAGAATCAATCACACTCCCATTTACTCACCTATACAGTTATACACACACCACCTCACTTATTTATACATATACTAACATATACTTACTCTCTTATACAATCACTGATACAAGCACACACTCATCCATACAGCCACTCTCACAATCACTCACTCTCACATATAGTCATTTATATACTCCAACACTCATATATACTGCCTTTCACATATGTAGTTACTAACACATGTACGACTGAGACATCCATTCACTCACCAACACAGCCATATACACACTCACCCACCCATACAGCCCCTCCCAGATGCACTCTTGAACCCATACACCCAGTGAATCACCCACTCACACATCCATGCAGGGAGTCACACACCCCACCCACTCACACAGACACTCAGGCACCCATACAGATACTCATACAACCAATCAATAACCCATATAGACACTCATGTAGCTACTCACCAACCCATGGAGACGCTTACGCACCAACTGACATACTAATACAGACATTTACACAGTTTAGTCACTAACCCATGCTTTCACTAAGACACGTTTAATCACTCACTTATACAGACAGTCACGCACCTACTAAATGATACATTCAGACACTTATACACCCACACATTCTTCAATACACCTTGGCATATATATATATAAAACATATTTAAACTTTACAGAGACACACAATCACTGGATGATGTCATCAGTGATGTCATCAGTGATGTCACTGACCATGTCATAAATGATATAATATGTGACATCATCAGCAGTGCATTGCGGGGGCGCGAGTTATAGTTAGCTCAACTAACTATAACGGCCGAATTTCACTGGTTTTGTACGAGTGAAATGTCCAACTAACTATAATGTCCCTGAAACCTATGATTTTTTCAGTGAATATATATATATATAACTCAGCATACCCGTTCTGAATCAATAAACAGGTCCCAACCCGCTCGGGTTCACTTCAACAGTTTATTGTGGCTTGGGGTGACGCGCTTGGACTGTCTCCGGGGTCTTTTTCACACACTTGTCTATGTGGTAAATAAGGAAATTTAGCACTCCGATGCGGGTACGTAGAGTTTGTTTCAAAAACAGGTTAAGGCTGCAGTAACGGTCTAATTTGGATACATTTTCGCCTTTGCCTTTGTCAACTATATACCACCATTTTGTTTATGCTTATATAGTCACTTGTGTATCAACAAGATAGTATACATAAAAATTGTATTCACACTTCCGGTATTACTTCATACAGTTCTAGGAAGTCTGTTTTCTAAAACGTAATAAACAAATATAAATGTACCCAATTGTTAAGAGGCATTATTTTGATTGTGTGGCTTTTTTTCACAAATGAACATCACTTTTTCACAGTGGATGAAAGGTCAAGCTGTGACCCAATTTCAAAATGATACACATTTGGTATCATTTATATCATACTGTTTGTCCATCTAATTTTCATCACTTAATCTCTAACTGAGCAACCATAGTAAGGCTAATGGATAGAGATCAATCCCTGGGAACTTAACCCAGAGTATACATTGTATGTATTGCTATCATGATAATCAACTCATAATCAAGCCCTAGTGGGCATATTGGGAAATTCTTAGTACAGAAGTGAAGAGTAAAATTTAAATAAATTAAGAAAAGAACAGTGTATACTAAATAAATTACTTGCAGATCAGTGCTGCCCCAGTGGGCCTTTCACTTCTAACCCCCATGTCACGATTCCAAAACTAAGTCAGCAATTTCAAATTGATGCTCTAAATAGTCTTCCATGAACTCTAAATCTTGTCTGCCACATATTGACTATCCTTGTAGGGAAACACACAAAGAAAATAATTTAGGGTTCTATTTCTGTAAAAGCAATGGCGACCTTTGCGACAAGCAGATTATGGACAGGCCTTTTAGGATAATATATATAAAATATATATAAAACACAGTTCTTAAAATTCTTGTTGGGTGGTGGGGCAGCAAAATATTATCATAGTATAAGTGCACATACATTTCCTCAGCATGGTTCAATCCTCTGGGTCCATTGCTATCTAGTGCAAGTATATATTTAGATTCCAAGATCCTCAATTTTAACTCTCTGTTCCCCCCTCTTTAATCCTGTCTCACTCCATCGATTACACTGTATCTAAGGTCTTTCTCATCACCAGCGTGTATCTCATGATAAAGCCGTGCCACTGGGTAACTCTTATCATTATTCTTCATCGCTCGTAAGTGTTGTAGTATTCTCTTATGTACCTGAAGAGTGGTGCTCCCCACGTACAGCTTTTGACACCCACATTTGAGAATGTATACCACAAACTCGCTCTTGCATGTGTAACGACCCTGTATTTTATGTGCTTTCCTCCCTATTTCTATTTCCTTCAGATTTTCACCGTTTATACATGCTTTTGTGGCAGCATGTGAAACCATCCTTCGGTTGCAACCAGGTTCTTCTTTCTATTCTCATACTGCTCTGGACCACTAAATCCCTCATGGAGTTAGCACTTCTGAAGGTTATCATAGGTCTTTAAAGTATGTCTTCTCCTATATCTGGGTCACTTTTTAGCAGATGCCAGTGTTCCTGCAGTAAATTTCTTAGTCTCTGGTGTGAGCTGTGGTATATTGTGATAAATGTGTGCTCTATTTTGCCCTTGTCCGTCTTGCCTTTGTTCCAAAGAAGTATGTTTTCTCTTTTAACCTTTTCAATTCTACTGCTGGTTACAGTCAGGGTTTTAGTGCTATATCCCCATTCTCTGACTCACATGACCATTTCCTCCTTTACCTGTTTGTAACTGTTCTCTGTGTTACATTTCCTTTGGGCTTTCAGGAAGTCCCCATATGGAATGCTGTTGATTAACAGTGTGGGATGGAAAATGTAGGCATGTAGTGTGCTGTTGGCTGAAGGCTTCTGTCATATAGGATTTTCTCGACCAGAGAACTATATTGTCTCCTTTGTCTGAGCTCCTGACTATCAGTTCTGGGTTCTTGGCTAGTTTGTCTAGTGTGATCTTATAAGTGCGGTCAGTGTTGTGTGAGCTCTTCTTGCTCAAGGTTCTCATTTTCCTTAATTCGTTGGTGACTATGTCTGCAAATTGGTCTAGGCCGTCATTAATGCTGGGTGGCATAGTTCTAGATTTCGGTTTCAAGGAAGAGCCTCCTTCCTCCGAGACCCATATACCTTCTCTTTATAGTCTTTCAACCACATTCTCCTGTTCGGTGATTCTGGTGTCATCTCCCTCTAAATCTGTTAGTTCCTGCATTACTGATATATCACCAACTATTAGATTCATGTCCATGTAAGTGATATTGGAATTAATGGGTGCGGGCGAGTACGGACATTCATCTTTTGCAATTTTGCAAGTTGTAGTTTTCTAATAAATTGAAACAATTCCACTTCAGTATAGTCAAAAGTTTTAGTTTCACATTAAGAGAGTCCCAGACTGAGATTTTGTAATCATCTTGTGTAAGTTCCACATCTGGCAGGTTGATTACCGTCTTAGTGTTCTCTCTCAGTATCTGCTGTTGATTCTGGTCACTATCACACTGTTCTCTTCTTCGTTTCCTTTTTCCTTGGCCACCTCTTCTTCTCATCCTCTTCCTTTTTGCCTTGCACCCCCTCTCCAAGGTCTGTGGTTTGATCTTCTGTCCAATTTTAAAAAATCGAATTCATCCTGCAGTGTTGTGTGTCCTCCCACTCTTCTTCCTTCATCTTTGTCTGTGTCATAGGTGTTAGTGTCGCTTGGTATAGGGTCCTGTTGCGCCTTCCTATTACCCCCCAGTTTTTGTCTCCGTAGGTTGATAAACCTCCTAGCGAACGTATAGATTTGGCCAGATTCATAATCTACTCTATTACGGTTGAATTTGCGCACCTTTTTCTGAATGATACGTTCTTTTACCTCATTCAGTCTCTCCACATTCATTTTGCTTAGAGATTTTATCAGTTTAGAAACAACCAAAGGTTACAGGGACATTTTTAGTTAGGCTCAGATTTTACTTGTACAAAACCAGTGAAATTCCGCAGTTATATTTACCTGAGCTAACTATAACTTGCGCCCCCACAATGCACTGCTTCTGACCTCACATATTACATCACTCATGGCATGGTCAGTGACAACACTGATGTCATCAATGATGTCATCAGTGTTGTCACTGATGACATCATCCAGTGAGTGTGTTTCGTGAAAGTTTCTGAGAGTTAAAGATATATACTAGGCTCCCACATAAGTTAACTTACTATTCTTTTTGTACTACTGAGTGATACTGTTTCTAATACATGTCATCTGAGTGGCACTGTTACTGTCTCTATCAGTGTGGGAGTGGGTGTCTGAGTAGCTATATGACTGTGTGAGTGGGTGTGTGAGTAGCTGTATGGGTGAGTCCCGGTAACCCTTGGTTTATTCAATAAATTTCTATGGTTTTTAAAATTCTATTTTCCAACTATAATGTCCTTGTAACATTAGTTTTTTTCAGTGAATTTAAAAAAATGTTTACATTTTATTTCCTAAACGTAACCTGTAACCTTTGAGAGTTAGTGTGTGAGTGGCTCTATAGGTAGGTGAATGTGTGTGTGTCAGTGGCTGTATGGGTCTGTAAGTAGGTGTTTGAGTATTGGAATGGGTGTGCACATGGCTGTGTAAGTGGGTGTATCTGTTAGTGTGTGGATCTGTTAGTGGATGTGTGAGGGTCTGAGCAGATCTGTGAGTGGGTGCATGAGTGTCTGAGTGGATCTGAACTGGATGTGTGACTGTCTGAGTAGGTTTGTGAGTGGGTGCATCAGTGTCTGAGTGGTTCTTTGAGTCAGTGCATGAGTCTCTGTGAGTTGGTGCAAGAGTGTCTTTGAAAGTATGTGAGTGAATGGATGAGCCATTAAGTGGGTGAGTGAGTGGATGTGTGAGTGTCTGAGTGGGTCTGTGAGTGGTTGCGTGAGTCTCTGAGTGGGTCTGAGAGTGGGTGAGTGAGTGTCTGAGTGGGTCAGCGAGTGGGTACATGAGTCTGAGTGGGTCTGTGACTGAGTTTCTGAGTGGGTCTGTGAGTGGGTATATTCGTTTCTGAGGGGGTCTGTGAGTGGGTGCCTGAGTCTCTGCGTGGGACTATGAGTGGGTGCATTAGTGTCTAAGTAGGATTGTGAGTAGGTTAATGAGTCACTAAGTGGATCAGTGACTACTTGCATGAGTCCGAGTGAGTCTATGAGTGGAGGTGTGAGTGTCTGAGTGGGTCTATGAGTGGTTGTGTGAGTCTCTGAGTGGGTTTGTGGGTGGGTGAATGAGAGTCTAAGTGAGTCAATCAGTGGGTGCATGAGTCTCTGAGTGGATCTGTGAGTGGGTACATGAGTCTATGAGTGGGTCTGTTACTGGGTGCATTCATTTCGGAGTGGGTCTGTGAGTGGGTACGTGAGTGTCTGAGTGGGTGTGTGAGTGGGTGCATGAATCTCTAAGGGGGTCTGTGAATGGCTGCTTGAGTCTCTGAGTAGGACTATGAGTGGGTGCATGAGTGTCTGAGTAGAATTGTGAGTAGGTGAATGAGTCTCTAACTGGATCAGTAACCACTTGCATGAGTCTCTGAGTGAGTCTGTGAGTGGAGGTGTGAGTGTCTGAGTGGGGCTGTGTGTGAGTGTGTGAGTCTCTGATTGAGTCTGGGAGTGGGTGCGTGTGTCTCTGATTGATCTGTGAGTGGTTGGGTGCATGAGTGTCTGAGTGGGTCTGTGAGTGGGTAGATGAGTGTCTAAGTGGGCCTGTGAGAGCGTGCAAGAGTCTCTAAGTGGGTATGTGAGTGGGTACATGTCTGAGTGGATCTGTGAGTGGGTGCGTGAGTATCTGAGTGGGTCTGTGAGTGGATGTGCAAGTCTCTGAATGGGTGTATGAGTATGTGTGCGAGTCTGAGTAGGTCTGTGAGTCTATGTGTGAGTCTCTCAGTGGGTCTGTGAGTGGGTAAATGAGTGCTTGAGCAGATCTGTGAGTGGGTGCTGGAGTGTCTAGGTGTGTCTGTTAATGGGTGTGTGAATCTGAGTGGGTCGGTGAGTGGTTGCATGAGTGTGTGAGTGGGTGAGGGGGGCGTGGCCTGGAGCCGATTTGAGCAGGAGCAGGCTGCGGAGCTCTGGCCGGCATATCCCCTGTGGGTAAATATCCTGTGCCACAGGCACATGAATTGTCAGCAAACTAGGCAGCTGAATATCCCAGGAGCACGCCTCTCCAACAAAACTGCCCAGTGGTCCTGGTTTGCGAGGTCAACAGCCGAATTCTACTCGGGGAGAAGTGGTGCAGAGCGAAGTAAGATGGCAGCCGAGAGGCAGAGGGGTGGATACCTCCCAATAGCGCAGCCAGAGACAGTGGAGGCAGAGGCCGGAGGAGATAGCAGCAGGCAGCAGCAGAGGAGATCGACGATAGCGAAGCAGCGCCCTGAGATCTGGCCACCAGAGAATTAAGTAGTGCCATCGGGTGTCTCACGGCAGATCTGGGGCGAGAGCTGCGACTGCCATCGCGAGGCGGAGAGGCCTGCTTCGGTGGTGGCAAACTGGTAGGGACTGCATTACACTGGGCGACCGCCCTGCGACCTTTGAAAATAAAAACCTGTTGACCCCCGTGCCGCTGCGGTGGAAGAGACAGCCTGTGAGAGTGAGGCGACTGTGCTGGGGAGGCCCCCGGGTGCCACGTAGAGGCCCCAGAATGCACAACATCCGAGACGAATGCAGAGGCAGACAGGGTGGCCCCCTCATTGACTACTGAGGAAGAGGTGGATGGGAGTGGGCAATCCGCTGTGGGATGCTTGAACGAGCCGGAAATGGTGACAGATCTCGGGGGAACCGGCGACGAGAAGTGCAGAAAAAAGGAGGCAACTTCGGCCTTAGTGGCCCCCCCGGAGAGTCAGTGCTGAATGAATGGCGCAGGTGAGAAGCAGGCATTGTAAGTGAAGGGGCACGAGTGGCAGTAGCCCCCCACTCAAACAGAGGACTCCAGAAACCTATATTGGCCCCAAGCCTAATGGAGACCTAAGTGGGCATGATTTGAAGGACGCAGCCCTCAAGATTTAACCTAACAGTCAGGGGACAGCGACTCTAACTGCCAGTAGGTGGGCAGCAACCTGAGGACAACTGGTCTGAGGCACCCCCTAATAATATTGTGGCGCTCGTAGTGCGGAGTGCTGGAAAGGGGGTGACCTGGAGGAGGCAGTATCATTAGCCCCAAAATAGTGGAATATGGCAGGAGGGAGCGAAGGAAGCGGCCGCTTTGGGACAGCGGGCGCCATAACCCAGGAACCTGAAGCGCTTGGAGCTTGACCCAATCAGTAGTAAGGGATTAAGTTGCTACCCTGCGTAACGCCCAGGGGATTGATCGGAGAACAGCCCACCGGGACACAGAACAGACATAGAAACCGTTGTAGACCTGCTTTCACTGACTGACCTCCTTAAAGATTTGAGAGCAGAGACCCACTGAGAGAGATGGGAAACCATCTAAACGGAAGAGATATAGCGCCCTCAGCATGGGGGGCACCGGAACCCAGACAGACGACGACAAAGAGAGTATGGAGTCGGGGAAGGATGCAGCCGCCATGCGCCCCACCTTGATGGATATCATGCAGGCTATCACGGCATCCAGAGAAGCCCTAGAGGCAAAAATAGGTGCGATAGGGACTGATTTAGGCCTGCTGAAGGATGACCACCAAAAACTTAAGGAACGCGTGGCGACTACCGAAAAAGCACTCACTGATCTCCCTGAGGCGGTAGTCGCACTCCAAAAATCACTCAGTGCAGTGGAGGCCAAGATTAACGTTCTCGAAGTACGAGCTGAAGACAGTGAAGGGAGATCGCGTAGAAACAATCTACGCATAGTAGGGGTACCTGAAAAAGCGGAAGGCACAGACATGGTACAATTTCTTGAGGAGTGGATTAAAACCGAAGTAGCGCCGGAGGGTCTCTCTCCTTTTTATGCACTGGAACGAGCTCACAGGGTTCCAGCCCGACCACCCAGATCTGGAGCCCCTCCTCTGCCCATAGTGGCGCGACTCCTGCATTGTAGGGACCGAGACCATATGCTACACAAAGCTCATCAAAAGCAAGACCTGCAAATGGAAAACAGTAAGATCATGATTTTTTCCGATTTTACCAAGGAGGAGAGCCTCATTTCTAGCCTTCAAAAAGAAACTATGGCAACTGCAAATTCCATATGCAATGTTATTCCAGGCACGATTAAGAGTAGCTGATCAAACAGGAGTGCAGTTTTTCACTACGCCACAAGAAGCGTGGAGTGGTTCGACTCAGTCACGACAAGGCCGTGAAAGGCGTAATACTTCACCAGAACTAGCACAGCAGCCTACAGAGAAGAACAAGGGTGCTGCTCGAGCGCCATCCTCCGGAGAGGTCAGGACCGAGAGGTGCAAAGCACTGCAAGCAGTAGCGGAGCTCAGCCGGGGAGGCTCCAGTCCTGGGTCGAGCAAGAGGGGGCAGGAAACAGACAAGTCAGATGGATCACTGGTTGCCAGCGCTAGTGAAGACTCAGACACAGATTTGTCCGAGGTCACACCCTAAACGGCGGATGATATTGTTTGAGGGGGACAAGTTCAGTAGGAGAAAGGGATGTTCTTCGCAACACCTGATGGGCTTGAAACTGAGTAAGGGGCTGCAGGGGTTATAACTCCTATTGGCCAGAATGCAAGAAATGCAGCATATGACCGGGGCCGACAATTCAGTTGAGGCATTTGGGGGTATGACCTGGTGGTGCTCCAAGGCCTGTAGGGTAAGCTGAATCGCCCCATAACCATCAGAGGACTTTTTGGGAACTTACTTTGCGTTTAGATGGGAACTACTTTGTTTGTACCTGTCCTGGGGAGAGGGAGTTAGGGTTCTCCTTTATCTCAGGGGTTATTTCTAGGGGCCAGGCGTGTCACATTTGAGAGAGCTACGGGGGAGGAGATGAAGTCAACACAATGGTACGCCCCATAGAACTTAAGTGTATATCTTGGAATGTACGGGGGATGCATACTTTATCGAGACAGCATAGAATACATGCCTACTTAGTGCGGAGAGGGGTACAAATTGCGTTACTCCAAGAGACACATGTCATGGCAAAAGAGGGAGCTGCGCTCCAGCGCAGATGGAGGGGTCAGGTGTTCTATACCAATTACTCGGCATTTGCTAGGGGGGTCCTGATCTGGGTGAGGACGGGAGTACCCTTTCAGTGTACAGGGCAAATAATTGACCCAGAGGAAAGGTATGTCATATTATCAGGCCGATTGGACGGAAGTGATATAACCCTGGGTAGTCTCTATGGCCCTAATACAGAACAGGCCTAGTTCCTGACTCAGCTCTCCAGAACGCTGGCCCCAGTACTGATGGGGTCGGTAATACTAGGGGGGGACTTTAATTGCATTACAGATGTGGGATTGGATCGTTCTCACCCACCACTCTCTGATGCTCCTATATATAAGTTAGCAGAGGTGCACCGAAATTGGCAGCAGAGGTGGGGATTAGTGGACTCCTGGAGGGCGCAGCACCCTGGGGACAGAGACTACTCCTTTTTTCCAGCACTGCACAAGCTCCATGTCAGACTAGATGCTATACTATGCTCTCCTGATGTACACGAATGTGTGCAAACTAGTGAATACCTCGCCAGAACAATTTTGGACCATAAACCAGTATTATTGAGACTACTCTGGTCCCGTGAGAGACCTAAAATTCCGACTTCACGTCTGAGACCTGAAGTGTTGGAAGGATATTTCTTAGATAACAATAACACAGCGACAAATAAACTAATAGAGAGGGACGCCTTTAAGACAGTTATACGAGGGCGCTGTATATCAGGGGCAGTGGGGGTACGGAAGATACTGCTGCAGGACACACTAGTGGCTGAGCAGAAGCTCCGAGACCTGGAGAGGGAACGGCCAGAAAAGAGGGACAAACAGGGGGAGCTCCTGACAGCCAAGGAAGCAGTGGGCGAGCAAGTGGAGAGGCTACGTTGCTTTGATTACAAAAACTATGTGGTTCGGCCTCACTCTGAAAGGGATAAATCTGGGGACTTGTTGGCCTGGTTGGCTAATCCGGCCAGGAGAGGTTCGGTAATATTAGAGCTGAAAGGACAGGGGGGAGAGACTCTCCACTGCCAACAGGATATTAATGGGCTGTTCCTGGAATACTACACTGACTTATATAAGAGTAGATTGTCCCCAAAGAATGAGGAACTTGCTGACTTCACAGACGACATGGAGCTCCCGGTAGTGCCAGAGGAAATAACAGAGGCCCTGGGGGGAGATATAGAGATGAGCGAGGTGAGGGGGGCCATTAAGAGCATGGCCAGAAATAAGACACCGGGAACGGACGGGTTTCCGGTGGAGTTTTACTCAACATACGTCGTCCTTCTAGCACCCAGACTGGTAGAACTATATAACCAAGCAAAACAGGAGGGACACCTACAGAGTGCAGCGAGGGAGGCGGTAATCATCCCGCTACTAAAACCAGGGAAGACAGCATGGGACACGGGGCCTACAGGCCGCTCTCTATGCTCAACCTAGAATATAAAATTCTGAGTCGAATACTGGCGACTCGCCTTCTCCCGCATATGACAACACTTATACACCAAGACCAAGCGGGCTTTATTCCCACCAGAAACACGGCATTGAATGTCAGGCGGCTACTGCACGTGCTAGAGGCCGGGTCCAACTGCGGGGATGAGGTGACCATCTTTGCAGTGGATATTGAAAAGGCCTTTGATAGCCTTGAATGGACTTATCTTTTCAAGGTGATGAGGAAAGTCGGTTTGGGGCCTGAATTCATTAAATGGAAGGCTCTCCTCTATAAAGACTCCACCGCTCGAGTCAAGACGGGTAGATTGATTTCTGATGCCTGCAGAATAGAACAGGGAACACGGCAGGGTTGTCCGCTGTCACCCCTGTTGTTTGCCCTGGCCATGGAACCGATGGCGGCCAGGGCTCGTACAGGCCAATACTTTCAAGGGCTAGTGGTGGCCGGGCAAATGCATCATATTGCACTCTATGCAGACGATTTGCTGTTATTCCTTGCAGATGTGGGGGAAGTGCTGAGAGGGGCTAAAGAGCTTCTACACAGCCTAGGGCGAGTGGCGGGCCTGAAAGTAAATTGGGCAAGTCATGCCTCTTCCCTGTCAGGGCGGATAGGGTGGGTCCACGGGAGACGGAAGGTGTCCAGTGGGAGAACCACTGCTTGACGTATTTGGGCACCCAGATATATCACACTCAAGGAGACTTATTGGAAGGAAATGTGGGGAGAGCCCTGAGAGGAGTTAAGAGTAGTTTTGATTTCTGAGGGACCCTGCCTCTGTAGGTAGCTGGTAGAGTTGCCCTCCTGAAGATGGTGACGTTGCCAAGGCTGTTGTATTACTTTGGAGCGCTGCCAGTTTGGATCCCGGCGCGAATGTTTAACCAACTTAAATCATTGGTGACGACGTTCATATGGGGAACCAGTAGGCGGAGAGTAGCACTCACCACCCTTGTGAGGCCCAGAGCTGAGGGAGGACTGGCAGTCCCCGATTTTGAGTACTATTACCTAGCAGCACAATTACAGTGGCTCACAAAGTGGGTAGCAGGCAAACTCAGAGGGACAGGAGATCAGAGAGATGGGACCCCAAGCCTGCGACTGCTCTCGCAAGTAATACTGAGACTCCCTATTCAGGACCGTGATATCCCCACTGAACTGAAAACAGCACGCAAATTCTGGAATAGGAGCCTACGACGATCCAAGACTAAACACCCCTATGCACCAGAAATTCCGTTGATCATGTGTGAAGCGCTGCCACACGGAGGCGACTGGCGTAGTCTGGAGGCCTGGGGAAAACTAGGAATATCTACAATGAGGGACCTATATGAAGAGGGTAACCTGATCCCCTTTAACGACCTTCGGGAGAGATATTATATACCTGGGGGGATTTCTTGTTTCATACAGCCCTTACAGCAGCAATACGGAAACCCTGGAGGGAGGGACTCACAGAACCGCAGACTTCGACAGGGTGCCAATATATGGTTACATTGGCTGGCACCTTTAAGGCGGTTACATGCCTTTATAGGCGACTTACATATGAAACACTCTCTCCTCTGAATAAGTTGCACCACCAATGGGAAACTGACTTGGGCAAACCTATAGCGGATAAGGTGTGGGGGGAGTTGGTGGAAAGAGCATGGAAGAGCACTAGAAATGCAAGGTTTCAATTGGTAAATTTTTACGTGCTGCACAGGGCCTACCTCACTCTGGGCAAGATTAATAAATATTTTAATACACAAACAGCAGCCTGCCCATGCTGTAATATGATAGGAGCAGAATTCTTACATATGTTTTGGAGCTGCCCGAACCTGGGAAATGTTTGGGAGGAGGTAACCACGGTCTTGGTGGATGTGACTGAAAGAGAGATAGTAATCCCACCTGCGTATTGCTTATTACACTGGTTCCCCCACACAACTAGAATAAAGTGACAAGTAGGTTCCAGGATCTTGGCCTGGTCTTGGCTAAAAGGGATATTACCAGCCATTGGAAATCGAGAGATGGCCCTAACATACTCAGGTGGAAAAAAGAATGTATAAAATGCACAGAATGTGAGGGGGTGGTTAGATTGCAAATAGCCAAGAAAACGGGGAGTGAAAAGAACCTGGAGACAGCTAGGGCATGGACAGCGTTAGTGGAATCATTAAAGAACCTGGAGAACGAGGGAGATGAGGACACAGAAGGGGGGGCCCCTGATGTCGAAGGTTGAACCCCGCACCCTAAACTCCACTGACTGACGAACAAACCAGTAGGCATGCAGCAATTGTATCCCCTTCAATTGTCAGGGTACCAGTAATGATCCATAATAGTAGCTAACCGTACAAAGAGCAGGGCTCCCCAGATCAGTTAGTTAGGAGACGGCATATATGTGGCATGCCTGGGAGGGTGGTTAGGGTGGGGGGGGACAGTTGGGGATAGTTTATAATAATGAGCAGTGAATCTATGGCTTAAAAGTAGTGATTTTGATGGACTTATTTCGAGTTAATCCGTAGCACCTCTCTAAGGGGATAGAGGGAATAGGGGTGCTGGACTATAGAAATGATGCTCTAGATTGTCGTAGATGTGCATCCGCAGTCCACTGTAGAATACAATTCAGTGAACGTAATTTCTAATACTGATGTGAGTTGTTGAATGTCAGTAAAATTCAATAAAGTTTGTTTAAAAAAAAAATTAGTGTGTGAGTGGGTCTGCGAATGGGTGCATGAGTGTATGAGTGGGTCTGTCAGTGAGTGAACTGTAAAAAATTAGGTGGGCACATGGGAGCAGGTCCTCATGCCAACTCCCTCTGTGATGGTCCTCTTATCCAGCTTGCCTGCAGTACGCTACCCTCATGCTGCTCCTCCGCTCATTTTCTGCTTGTCTGCTTCTTTTCCGCTTGCTCCCGCCCTCTATGTTGCCTCTTTCTGCTAGTTCTGGCCATTATTTGGCTTCTTTCTGCTCGCTCCTGACCTTTATTCTGCCTCTTACTGCTCGTTTCTGACCTCTATTTTGCCTCTTGCTGCTCGTTTCTCACCCCTATTTTGCCTCTTTCAGCTCATTCTGCCCATTATCTGCTTGTTTCTGACCTTTACTCTTCCACATTCAACTCCCTTCTGACCTATAGTCTGCATCTTTCTGCTCGTTTCTCACCTTTATTTTGCCTCTTTCTGCTCATTGCTGACATTTATTTTGCTTCTTCCTTCTAGTTTCTGACCATTCTGCTGCCTCTTTCTGCTTGTTTTTGACCTCTATTTTGCCTCTCTCTGCTCGATTCTGACCTTTATTCTGCCTCAATTCTGCTCATTTCTGACCTCTATTCTGCCTCTTTCTGCTCATTTTTTATATCTATTTTGCCTGTTTCAGCTCATTCTGTCTATTAATCTGCCTCTTTCTGCTCGCTCCGGACCTTTATTTTGCCTCTTTCTGCTCATTTCTGACCTTTATTCTTCCGCTTTCTACCCCCTTTTGACCTCTAGTCTGCATCTTTCTGCTCGTTTCTCACCTTTATTTTGCCTCTTTCTGCTCATTGCTGGCCTTTATTTTGCCCTTTTTTGCTAGTTTCTCATCTTTATTTTGCCTCTTTTTGACCTTTATCCTGCTACTTCCTGCTCATTGCTGACCTTTATTTTGCCTCTTTCTTCTAGTTTCTGACCTTTCTGCTTGTTTTTGAACTCTATTTTGCCTCTCTCTGCTCGTTTCTGACCTTTATTCTGCCTCAATTCTGCTCGTTTCTGCTCTATTCTGCCTCTTTCTGCTCATTTCTGATATCTGTTTTGCCTGTTTCTGCTTATTGCTGACCATTATTATGCCTCTTTCTGCTCATTTTCACCTTTATTCTGCCTCTTTCTGCATGTTTCTGACCTTTATTCTGCCTCTTTCTGCTTGTTTCTGACATTTATTCTGTCTCCTTCGACTCATTTCTGACCTTTATTCTGCATCTTTCTGCTCTTTTCTCGCCATTTTTTGCCTCTTTATGTTAATTTCTGACCTCAATTCTGCCTCTTTCTGCTGGTTTCTCACTTATTTTTGCCTCTTTCTGCTCATTTTTTACCTTTATTATGCCCCTTTCTGCTCCTTTCTGACCTTTATTCTGCCTATTGCTGCTTGTTTCTCACCTCTATTTTGCCTCTTTCCTCTCATTTTGACCTTTATTCAACCTCTTTCTATTCTTTTCTCACTTTTTTTGCCTCTTTCTGGTCATTGCTGATCTTTAGTTTGCCTCTTTCTGATCGTTTGTAACCTTTATTTTGATGCTTTCTGCTCATTTCTGACCTTTATTCTGCCTCTTTCTGCTCATTTCTCACCTTTATTCTGGCTCCTACTGCTCATTTCTGACCACCATTTTTCCTCTAGCTGCTAGCTTCTGACCTTTATTCTGCCACTCTCTGCTTATTTCTCACCTTTATTTTGCCTCTTTCTCTCATTGCTGACCTTCATTCTGCCTCTTTCTGCTCATGTCAGACCTTTATTCTGCCTCTTTCTGCTCGTTTCTGTCCTTTATCTTGCCTCTTTCTTCTCATTGCTGACCTTTATTCTGCCTATTTCTGCTTGTTTCTCACCTTTATCATGCCTCTTTTTGCTCATTGCTGACCTTTACTCTGCCTCTTTCTGCTTATTTGTCACATTTATCTTGCCTCTTTCTAAATGTTTCTGACATTAATTCTGCCTCTTTTTTTCTCCCTTCTGTCCTATCCCCCAGGACTGCCAGGGGAACTTCAAGGCCACTGTGGTCCCAGCCGCCTCCCCGTCTCCTGCAGGAGCCAGCATTGCTGCTGCACACAGAGAGCTGCAGAAAATGCAGCTCGCTGCGTGTAGGAGCAACACTTTCATCATTCCCTGCCCGCTTGTCTGCGGGCAGGGAAAGTGATGAACCCTCCTTTTTCAGGGGGTGGGAGCACTTTGACAGCTCCCGCCCACTGGAACTGGAGTATTTGCTTTTGCTTGGCAGGAGCTGTCAGGCACCCTTGGACATACCAGGAGTCAGCCCTGGGGGGTGCCGGTTCCCAGGGCCATGAGTGGCTCCAGGAGGTGGGCCACCTGTAACGTTTGTTTTTTTCAGTGAATTTCAAAGGTTTTTTTAACGTGAAGTAAGATGCCCATCACAATGCATAGTGGGGGTGGTTGAACACAGGGCCTGGCCTCTGTTGTCCGAGTCCATGCACCAGCCCCTCCCTCCTGCCCTGCATGGTCCCATGTGCAGCCACTTCCTTCCTTTTAGCTTGATGTCCCTGCCTACTCCTCCTGCCCTCTGTTCCCCAATTCTATGCAGCATCATTGTCCTTCTGCTTCACCTCTGTGCTTATCTTGCTATCCCTACTCTCCTTCCCCCTGCCCTCCAATGTCAATGTACTTGCCCCTGCTCCCTCCTTCTGCCCACCATATTCCATGGACCTGCCACCCTCTTCTCTAGTCTGAGTGTTCTGTTGAGCTCCCACTGCCCCTCCCACCTGCCTAGCATGGTCAGATGGCTGCCGCCTGTCCCTGCCACCTCCACCCTGCCTGTCAAATTCAATGCCCCGTCCCATCCCACCTGTCCGCCATGGTCCATTTTGCTGCCACTCCCTTCTGCCCTCTATGTTCTGTTGTGCTGCAACTGCTCCTCCTGTCTGCCCTGCATGGTCTGTTGTGAAGTCCCTTCCCCCACCCTTTTTTGTCTGTGTTCAGGTCCTATACCCTCCCTTCTGTCCTCCATGGTCTTTTGTGCATGCACCTGCCCCATCCTTCTTGTCCACCATGGCTGTTGTGCTCCCACTAACTCTCCCGCTTGCCATGCATGGACTTCTGTGCTACCACAGCTCCTCCTACCTGCTCTGTCTGGTCGGCTTGCTGCCCCTGATCCCCTCTCACCTTCCCTCTGTTGTCTCTGTGTATGCAATTATAGTCTCACAGTTGCCCTTAATGGTGTGTTGTGCTTCCAGTGCCCATACCACCTGCCCTCCATGGTCTGCTTGCTGCTCCTGCCCTGCTCCCTTGCCCCCTGACCTCTGTTTTCCATATTCAAACCCCTAATGCCTTCCTCCTGCCTTGTTTTGTCCGCTGTCGTTCCCCTACCCGCTCCCTCCTGCCCTTCATGGTCCATTATGCTGCAACTGTCCCTCCTGTCTGTCCAGTATGGTCAGCTTGCTACTCTTGCCTCTTTCCCCTCTGCTCTCTGTTGTCCATGTGCATGGCCCTGTTCTCTCCCCATTGCTTTCCATGGTCCGTTTGCTGCACTGCCGTCCCACTTGCCCTGTGTGATGTATTGTGCTGCGGCAACCCCTGACGCCTAGCCCTGTAAGGTCAGTTTGGTGCCCCTTCCCATCTCTCTCCTGCCTGCTTTTATCCAAGTCTGTGTCCCTATCCCATTCCTACAGCCCTCCTTGATCCAATGTACCAAACTTGCCAACATTTTGTACTTGGTAAGAGGGAGATTTTGAAAAAAAACCTGGGGAATTGGTTTTCCCCATTGACCTGCATTGAAAAAGAGGAGATTTTAGGCAGGAAACAAATAAAATAACCCTTCTGGGCTTAAAAACATTGTGAGTCTCCTTCCTGAATCAGGTGTGTTGGCATGTATGGTTGTACTGCCACTGTCTCTTCCTTCTGCCCTCAATGGTCTTTTATATTGCCACAGCCTCTCTTGCCTGTCCTGCATGGTTGGTTTAGTGCCCCTGTCCCCCATTTCCCTGCCCTCCATGGTCCGTTGTGCTGCCACTGCCCCTCCCGCCTGCACAGCATGGTCAACTTGTTGCCTCTGCACCCTTCTCCATGAGAGGGCCTTATTCCCATAGAAATTATGGTTAGTGCTCTAAACAATTAAAATGAGGACATATTTTCTACGTTCTCTAATAGCAACAAAAGACCTTTAAAATAATTTGCCATCTTTATGTTTTTTGTATCTAGTTGATCACTTGATTATATGTTACACTTATGGGAGAGGATGTGGCATTACAGCCAGAACTGTAGACTTTTGAACTGGGGAACCAGGTTCGAGTTTCGGCATCATTTGTTATGAAGCTCCCTAATTTCATCATTTACTGCAGTATCCTCAGTAGAAAATACTTTCAGTTTTCTGCTTTGATTCCATCAAGAGGGTGATCATATGTGCCACACCTTTGGCATAAACCCAGAATGTTAGCACTCAAGTTGCTCATTAGAACGCTGTAGTAAAACTGCTGATCACCAGGGAGTTAACTGGCAGTCTGCTGCTGGTGCTGAAAGTGCATGTTTCAGTCTGCATGTTTCTATCTGAATGTCAGAATGTTATAAAAAAAAAAAAAGAAGAGAACTCACTTAAAATGTGTCATAATTTTTCTTTCTACGGCGCTAACTATAATTTCTATGACAAACTGAACCCCCTCATTTTGTTCCTTTCTAAATTAAATGTTTTAAGTTTTACCAGTTTGATTTAATCAACATGGCTTCCGGCGTGCCATACTTTTGTCATAAGTAACACCGTTAGCGCTCTAGTTGTTCTTTAGAACACTCTGGGAGGCTGCAGTAGAACACAAGGGAATCAACTGTCAGACTTCATTTTCATATGGCTGAGAAAGATAGTGTGAATTTACAGAATATATGCTCTCATTTTAGCTTCCATAACCTCTATGGGTAAATCATGAGAAAACAGTTTTCTCTCAAACATGATTCTTAAAATCCCAGCAGAAGGCTTTTCCACAGCGTATAATCACCTTAGAACACACCACAATTCCTAAAATTAGTATGGTACCATCAACAAATGGTTTATATTGTAACTAAAATCTGTTATTACCCTTTATATGTTCTCCTTTTTGTGACCCTCAAAACATGCCATTCACTAGAATGCATTTCAATAGGGTGCTATCATGTATATTGGCCCCAAGATGGCTGCCAGCACTTTCTGGTTGAAGTGCTGGCAGCCAATCAAATTTCTGTAGGATTTCAAGTGCCCAGATATCTATATTTTTGAAACCTAAATATTTCTGAAACTACCGTACAGATTTACACCAAATTACAAAATGCACGCTTTCTGAACCAACATCTAGCTTTCTACCAAATTTGGTGTAATTTCCTTCTGCGGTTTGGGCCGTAGTCATGTTCAAAAACATTCCCATTGATATAAGTAACATGGGGAAAACACGTTTTGGGACCCACCTTTTTCTCAGCCCCCATTAGACAAATCACCCAGAAACTTTCAACACAGCAGCTGAACCAAAAAGGGAAGTTTTGTGAAAATTTAGTGAAGAGTTATCAAGCGTCATCAATGGAATTGGCAAAAAAAAAAAAAAAATTCTAATTGCAAATCCGTTATTTTTTGAGATGTTAAACAATATAGATATCTGGTGACGCGACTCCTTGCAGTGGACTCGCTGATCCTACTAAAATTTGATTGGCTGCCAACACTTCAACGAGAAAGTGTTGCCAGCCATCAAAAAAAGTAAAAAATAAAGAAAAGGGGGCAGGGTAGGAATACCCTGATCCCTCAGATATGGTGGGAGGTCCCACAGGTACCGTGCCTGGGTTTAAAAGTGTTTTTAATAATTTTGCTGCAAATTTGCAGGTAGAGCAACAAATCCACTGCACAATTACAAAAAAAGACGTGTGTGTTCCCATGCGTATTTTATATGAAGCCCCCGGGTTGGCCAAATCCTTGAGGCATGATTTATAATAATGTGGGGGTGCCCATGTGGCACCTTCTACACCTGGGGGACCGCCAACTCTCCTGGGCAAGCAAGTAGAGTGATAATGGGGGCCCGCACAGCCCCCCGCCCCGGCAACCCCGGGGAAAACAACCTCCTTAGGCTACTGATGAATATAAGTGTGGGGGAGGCCTGCAGCCCCTAGGACTGCCACCTCCCCAGGGCTAATGTTGTATTAATGAGGGGGCCCCCGTTAGACTCCCCCACAGCCCCAGGGACTGCCACCTCCCTGGAGCAGTGAATAAAAAATAGAAATAAGGGGGCCCGAACATCCCCCGCAGCCCCGGGGACCACCACCTCCCCGGGGCAATGAATATTAGGAAATGCAGGTGGGGACGGCTAGGTCTCCCCACAGCCCCAAAGACCGCCACCTTCCCGAGGCAATGAACAATATAATGCAAGGGTTTTTGCAGTGAATTTCTAAGGTTTTTTTAAAATGCTAATTCCTAACTATAATGTACCTGTAACCTTTGGTTTTTTCAATGCATTTATATGGTTTTTTAAGTAGTAATCGCATTTGCAGATTATTGGAGAAAGGGGGCGGGGCCTCTGACCAGCTCTTATGAATCCTGCTGTGTAGGACCTACAGAAGGTATCAGGAGGGATTCTTGGCCCCCAAGGTCCCTCAGCATCCAAGAGGACTTCATCTCCCAACCAGTGGTGTGCCAGGAGACATGTTTGCAGAGTGGTGGAGAAATGGGGCGTGGCCTTTGAAGTCCTCACAGTGCTCTGTGGGACTTACAGGAGGTAACAGGAGAGGTAGTTGGCCCCCATGGACCCTCTGGAGCCACGGGGACGTCATACTCCAACGAGCAGTGCGTCAGGAGGCACGCTTGTAGAGTGGTGGAGAAAAAGGGTGTGGCCTCCGACAACCTCTCAGCAATCCCGCTGTGTGGGACTTACTGGAGGGTACAGGAGGGATAGTTGGCCCCCAAGGACTCTCAGCAGCCAAGGGGACTTCATCTCCCAACCAGCATTGCGCCAGGAGGTGCGTTTGCAGAAATGTGGAGTTAGAGAGCGTGGCCTCCGAAGAACTCTCAGCAATCTGGCAGTGTGGGACTTACTGGAGGTAACAGGAAGGTTTGTTGGCCCCCAAGGACCCTCTGCCGCCAAGGGGACTTCATCCCCCAACCAGTTGTGCACCAGAAGGTGCGTTTGCAGAGTGGTAGTGAAAGGCGGCGGGCCTACAGCAAATTGTCGGTCTTTTTCTTGTCTTTTTGGGGAGGGGGCTGCATGGCCCCCCTTCCCTGGGCTAGACCCAGGCCCCCAGGGGCCTGGCCCATTTAGAATGGGGCTGTATGGCCCCCCTCCTTGGGCTACTTTTGGCCCCAGGATACCCATTCCCCAGGGCCTGGCCTTTTTTAAAAAATTTTTTAAAATAAAGTAAATGGGAGCGGCCCGCCTCCCGGGCTGATTTTGGCCATGAGGACCCCATACTCAAAGGCCTGGCCTCTAGTGTGGGTGCCCTAGTCCCACCCAGGGCATCCACTTTGGATGCTTGAGGACCACGGGGGAGCCATGTGGCCCCCCTCCTTTCTTGATTAAGGGCCGATCATGATGAAGTGGGGATCCCCAGGGCTGACAACGGCCCCCTCCCATTTCCTAAATAGAAAAGGAGTTCGGCCACATGGAGGTGGTGGTCCCCGGGGCCCGGGGGGTCTTTGAGGCCCCCCATGCGAAAACTAGAACGCCCCCGGGCAGTAGTGGTCCCTGGGGCAGGTGGGGGGTCCGCCAGTACTCCCCATTACACTAGCTCTGGGGAGGTGGTGGTTCCCGGGTCTGCGGGAGAGGAAATACCGGCCTCATCAGTTTACTTATGTTTGCAATCCCCGCATTATTATAAAACACTGCCTCTGGAATTTGGCACACCCGGGGTTTTCATGAAAAAGATGTGCAGGAGCCTGTGTGTCATTTTTTTTACATTTTGCCATGGATCCGGGGGTCCACTCGTGAGTGTGCGGCAGAATTCAATAAAAAAAAAAATTTTTTAATCCCGGCAGGGTCCCTGTGGGACCCCTGCACCATATCTGGGGGGTCAGGGTATTCCTACCCTGCCCCCTTTTATTTTTATATTTTTTTTACATTTGTGGTATCCAGCTTCAAGCAGAGTCCCAAGATGGCTGCCAACATTTGCTGGTTGAAGTGTTGGCAGCCAATCAAATTTCAGTAGGATCCGCAAAACCACTGCCAGGACTCGCGTCTGCTGATACCTATTTTTTTTTTTATTAAATATCTCTAAAACTGCTAAATCGGTTTACACCAAACCACACAAAGAATGCTTTCTGGACCAACATCTAGCTTTCTGCCAAATATGATGTAATTCCGTTTAGCGGTTCGGTTTGTAGTCATGTTCATAAAACGAAAAATCCCCATAGACATAACATGGGGGAAATGGGTTTTGGGCCCCTTCTTTTTCCACGCCCCCACTTGACAGATCACCCTGAAACTTTCAACACAGCGGCTGAACCAAAAAGCGGAAGTTTTTGAGAATTTAGTAAAGATTCGTTAAGCAGCCCCAAAGTTATTGGCAAAACAAAAAACGCTTTGCCTATAGAATCTTTGGTCCTAACTATAAATACCTACTGGCTATTATATATATATATATATATATATATATATATATATATATATATTATCTACTGGCGGTCGCCAGTAGATAGTTATAGTTACAACCTATTATCCATAGGAAATCCGCGACATTCTATTTGAAATAACTCTCTTGCCTTTTGACGTATCTTCGCAAAATTTTCAAACTTTATGGCCCGCTCCGGTCCGCTCCTACCCTGAAAGTCTCAGGGGGATTCGTCAAGCGGGGGCCGAGAAAAAAGGGGGGTCCCAAAACGTGTTTTCCCCATGCAATTTTCCATAGGAAACTTTAGACACAGCTACAGCCCGAACTGCTGAACGGAATTACACCAAATTTGGCAAAGAGGTAGTTCTTGGTTCAGAAAGAACCCTTTTTGTTAAATGGTGTAAATCCGTTCAGTAGTTGCTGAGAAAATCAAAAGTAAAAAGATAGTGATATCTATGGCCGAGTAGGGTCCGCGTACCCTCAGCGCACCCTGCGCGCACCGTCACGATCACGAGCTGCATGTTAATTGGCTGTCAGCTGGCTGTCAACATTCCGATTCAGGAAATGTTGGCAGCCATTTTGTCCCTCGGTAGAACCGAGGGACAGAAACAAGTGCGCAAAGCGCACAAAGGGGGCAGGGTAGAAACACCCTGACCCCCTAGGTCTGCTCAGGGGGTCCCACAAGGACCCCCTGGGCAAAAACAAATTATTATTTTTTTTTTAAATTGGCAGGATGCGCTCAGGGTGCGCGAATCCTGCCGAAAAAAAAAAAAATCGAAGCGCGGTCTCCCGCGCTTCGATGCTAATGGCCCCGGGTGGGCCAAGTCCCGGGGGCATGCTGGGGGGGTTAATTTTATGTGTGGGGGCCTCTAAGGGCCCCCAAGCCCGGGGACCACCACCCCGGGGCTTTATGTGTAATGGTGCGGGAGGGCTCTGAGCCCTCCCGCAGCCCCGGGAACCGCCACCTCCCCGGGGCTTCTTTTTTTATTTTTGATTAACCTGTGTGGGGGGCTCCTGTGTGTGTAGACCTAAGAATCAGTGAGTGGGTATGTAGTTATTGGTGTTGGAGTGTCTATAGTTTTGCGAATGGCAGTCTGTAATTTAGATTGGGTGTATCAAAGGTTATATTAGGGTGTGATGAGCTGCATCAGATTATCACGTGGATGATGTCATCAGTGATGTCATTTGAGATGTCATCAGTGATGTCATCAGTGATGTCACTGACCATGTCATGAGTGATGTAATATGTGACGTCATCAGCAGTGCATTGCGGGGGCACGAGTTATAGTTAGCTGAACTAACTATAACGGGGGAATTTCACGGGTTTTGTACGAGTGAAATGTCCAACTAACTATAACTGTCCCTAAAACCTATGGTTTTTTCAGTGAATTTCAAAGGTTTTTTAAATGCTAATTTGTAACTATAACATATCTGAAACCACTTGCTGAGGGTTTAAAAATCAAATCTTCCCGAGTTTTGACTTTTGTTTTCTTTATCGCATTGTCAATAACACTTTCTTTATAACCCCTAGCTAGGAACCGGTGTTTGCATTCATTTTGGGCCATAATCAAGTCATCTTCCTTACTGCATATTCTACGAATTCTCAACATCTCTCCATACGGTATGCTCAGAATTGTATATATATATATGCAAGGAACTCCGTCTCTAAACATCCAGGCTTCCAGGAAAGACGAACACGGACCCAAATAGCTGCGTGCAAAAAGGTATTTATTTTAATCCATAGTGACACCACGCACCGCCATGACGCGTTTCGGCCCCAAAAGGCCTTGATCAGCTACTGGTGGTTGCCAGTAGGTAGTTATAGTTAAGACCTAGTTTCCATAGACAAGTAATTTTTTGTTTTGCTAACAAGTTTGGCGCCATTTGACGAATTGTCACAATATTTACAAAACTTGTGCACCAATCACTTCAGCTGCTATTTGGAAAGTTTTAAGCGACGACTACAGGCAGAACCGTTAAACAGAACTACACAAAATTTGGCAGAAAAAAGTAGATCTTGGTGAAAAAAGATTTCTTTTTGTGATTTGGTGTAAATCTGTTCAGTAGTTTTGAAGTTATTAAAGAAAAAAGATATATGTATTTCTAGGGACGTGGATCCGGGATGCAGATTCCACGTGCCATTACAAATAGTGTGATTGGCTGCCACCACTTCAACCAGGAAGTGGTAGCAGCCATCTTGGGAGTTGGGACTCAGACTCAGCTGATTCCCTAAAAAAATGCAAATAGAAATCCATAAGGGGGCAGGGTAGGAATACTTTGACCCCATAGTACTGGTGGTGGGGTCCCACAGGGACCCAGCCTGGGGATCAAAATGTTTTTTTTTTATTTTGAGGCACATTTGTGGATGATCCATGGTATGATTATTAAAAATAACAAGCGTGGTAATAGTTAGGTTCAGATTTTACACACACAAAAAATAGAAAGTCAGCAGTTATACTTATCTCAAGAAACTAAAACTTTTGCCCTAAGGTAACACTTACTCATGCCATTGATCTTGCACTGCTAATTACCCCACATATTACATGAGTCATGACATCTTCTATGGCATCATTGATGAAATCACGACAACATTTGCAATAAAATTATTGATGAGAAAACAATGCATGGCGGGGGCACCAGTTATAGTTCCCTAGTGGCATGGTCCACCAAGATCAGAAAGAAAATATTGCCTAAGTCTGTCTTGGGGTCCAAGGGACCAACAATGGCAATGCCCACCATTTTAGAGGGTATCCCAATGACAGGTAGGGGTACCAGGGGAACCTTTCACTTTCCCCTTCACTTCCCACTGGCCTGGCGGCAAGTAGGATTAAATGTAAGAACGAACATGCCCCCTTAGTGTCCCATTTTATTGAATACAATCATGCGACGTCTGAATTGCTCTGGCAGGTGATTGAAATGATCAAGAAGCCACCTAGGGGTGGCAATATTGTAAATATACTGAACAAAACTTAATGCCGTTGGATTCTTAGATGCGACAGCTTTAATAAAGGCTTGAACACTCTTGAGGAATGTAATGATATAATATCTGGCTGAGTTCCAACTTGACATCTTCCTCTGCTGCCTAATTCTGGTTGCTATGTTCTGAATGTTTTCAACTTGGCCTCCAGTATAAGATAACGATATGCCGGTATATATTTTCTACTTTACTGGCAATTGTCTATTACTTTGTGAACTGAATAGTTGAAATTGAGTAATGTTATCCATGTAAGCCTTTTGTGTTCCGTGTATTAATTATTGCATGCATTGTGAAAATAACTTTGTCACTTTATGCACGAAACTGTTCCCTATTTCCAAGTAATAGTTAATGACTTTGGGGCAGATGTATCAAGCGAACGCAATTTTGCTTAGTGGAATGTATTAAGGCAAAACTGCCTCGCAAAATAAGGAATCGCAAAATTTGCGATTCCCTATTTTGCGATTGCATTTAAGGAATCGCAAATTGCGATTCCTTAAATCCAATGTAAGAAGCACTAAAAAAGTGCAATTTGGCCTTAAGGAATCGCAAATTACCACCAACTTCAAGTTGGTGGTAATATGCGATTTCTTTGAAAAATGCACTTTTTAGCATTTTTCTAAGTGCCATGTGGCGCACATACATGCCCTTAGGGCATGTATGTGCGCCACATGTGCACACATACATATTTCAGGGGTGCAACAGGGTGTCAAAAGGACACCATTTCACCCTTGAAATTGCATTCTCAATTTGCGATTCTCTAATTGCGATTCGCAAATTGAGAATGTCTTCTCATTCATTCCTATGGGCCTCTACGCCCATAGGAATGAATGGGAAGGTATTCCTTAATTGCGAATCGCAATTTGCAATTCGCAATTAAGGAATATTAAGGAATCGCAATTATTATTGCGATTCCTACATACATAGCATTTTGCGATTCCTCAATATCAATTCGCTAAAATTCGCTATTAAGGAATCGCAAATGCAATCCTTGATACATCTGCCCCTTTGTCATTTATGGTATATTGTGAAAATAATTTTTTATCTCTGTATGCATGAAATTACGCTTCATTTCCAAGTAATTGATAATGATTTAGCTTTTCGTTGCTACTTATGGGCCCCTGAAGTTATACACAGCGAAAAATTGATTCAATGCTAATCTTGTGGCCTTTGACTCTGATTCTTGTTTTAATTCTTTTCTTTTTTCTTTACGTATTTCTTTTTGGGACACTTCCTGTGAGTTCACATTTCTCTACTACTTCCTTTCGTAATTTAATTCTCTGGGTCCCTGTACAATTCGCAATGATATATTTGTTATATATTTTTTCCCCAGGGTGGGCACCACCAATTGACGGTTGCTACACCGTGATTAGGGTGAACACCCGTAATTACGATTATCCCTCCCTCTATCTATCACTGTTTCTATTGTGGAGGAAGGTGGGAAATTATAAATAAGTACAGGTAGCCCAACATGGTATATTGATTCAATTCACAGCGGGTTCTTTGCCATCTGCTATTAACATTCCTGTACCGCAATTAGCTCCTTTTTAATGCAGTTTGCCTCCATCGGGTGGTACATCTACATAGGTTGTATGGACCCTCCCCGTTCCAATATGGCCGAAACAAGATTGACACTTGTCCTGTACCATCCAAATCTGAAGGTACTCATAATTCCGAGCCGCCAACTGTCTATTTTTAAAGGAGGTTTTCTCCCCCATGGATGGCACATAATTCAAATAATAATCGGCGTCTGTACGTAATTAGGTTTTCTAGCCCGTTTTTTATTTTCACTCGTATGACGCTATATTTTTTCAACGTCAGGCTTGCCGTGCACTCTCCGGCTTTGCGTCCGGGTGTTATTCTCATCGGCATGCTGGTGTGGCCAGGTGGTTCGAGAGGGAGGTAAGCAGTGATCTATTCGTCGTTGCCTCTTACACTTGCCTTAAATTTAGTGCTAGTGACCTGCAGAGACTGAACTCCTTTATGGTCTTACCGTATTTGAGTTTAGTGGGTGGCATTGTGAATGTTGGCAAGGTGTGCTATCTCTCTACTTGTACACCGTGCACGATTTTCTAAGCGCATGTACTCTTCTGATAATTTTGCATGCCCTCAGTTTAGGTGAGCCCACCGTACCAGGAGAACCTTTCACTTTCCTCTTCGCTTCCCACTGGCCTGGCAAGTAGGAGAGCACCTGCACAATGCATCAGACAGGTACTGCATGATGTATCCAAGGTCAAGCTAATCCAGGGCCAGTAAAAGTTAGTGGCAAACCTAGCAAAGGTCTTGTTTCACCCCAGGTGTCCTTTCAGGGATACACCATGAGCCAGACCCAGTAGGAAGGCCTTGTAGCACTGGGGGCCACTAACATACAGGTTTCCCCAGGCTCAGGAACCTTAGGCTCACTAAATAGGAGGTGATTTGCCCAATAGATGAGGTGATCGCCAAAGGTGTCACCGGCTGCCTGGGCCTCGGCCTACCCCCTTAAGCCCTCAACAGTAGGGCACTCCTTCTGAGATTTGCAGAGTTCCTCCCCAGGGAGCCCTATGTCAACCTGCCAACCAGGGAAGCAGTGTTCTTCCGTGTAGATTCCGGGGCATCACCCACAGGCTCAGCCTCTTCCCAGACTGTGGGAGTTTCAGGGGCAGGTTTCACCCCTTGCCCTTTCTCTTTTTGGGAGATACTTGGTCCATTCTTTCAGGCTACAGACCCTCTTGGGCTGGCATGGACCTTGTGGTCAGGCACACCTACTCATGCAATCCTAACATCTCAATGTAGGACCTGAGTTCCACCTCCTTCCAGATGGTGGACTTTAAGTCATTACCAAGCACACAATTAACAGGCATTGTAGGATTCAAAGCTACCATCAAGGAACCGGAGACCCCTCCCACTCAAAGGCAACCAGAGTAATGGACCCAATGCCACCTCTAAAAAACAACAGGATTAACAGAAGGGAAGGACAAAAACACAAAGCAAAACATAGAAACTGGCTCTTTTTTCACCATTAGGAAGAAACAACATATAAAGACAGAGAAGACGGACAAGAGGAGGAGGCAGGATCCAAGAGAGAAGGAGACGCTCAAGAGAGGAAAACGTGTAACGGAAAAAGCTGGAAGAGGGTCACCCGAACCATGCACGGTGGAGAGACAGAAGCAGTGCAAGGAGACCAACTGGTGTTTGCCCATGTCCATGGGAGGCCCTCAGTCCCACCACGCTCCTTGTAGAGCATGCCTTGCTCAGGCCATGGCACAGGTATACAGGTGAAGGGTGAGGAGGGGAGATGCAGGTTTTTAGAGGGAGGACCTATAAAGTGAATGAGAAGTCGTACTGAGAAATAGTATGTTTACTTTCCGCTTAACCTGAGGAATGATTTAGCAAATCAGTAAAGCATAAATTATATTTTTTGGTTGTTGTCATTTTTTTTAGCTCTATAAGAAGGCATTCATATAAGCCCAGAGAAGATTAAGGAACAGAAGGAATGAAAATACAGTAAAGGCAATTCCTTAAGAGTACGAAAGAAAAGGAAAGTAAACATACACTGAGAACATATCATTCAATCTAACACACAGTAACAGAGAAGAAGGGAAGAAAAGGGTTTATATAAAAGAAAGTAACACTGAGAGATCCACAGAGAAAGCCCTAGTTACACCAGAGTTCATCCTGCAAACAACAATTTATTTTATTTTGAATACTTGTCATATATGAAAACCTAATAAAAAGAATACTCATATTATCTGAATCCAGTATTTTGTTTAGAAGAAGGAAAACCCTGTCTACAAACAAATTAATGATTAACTGCTCTGTGGACAACAGATGACACCTGTTAGACTTGGCCCTTTTTGCAGGGTCATCCCTGAACTTTTTGCCTTCCTCCTGGTATTTTTTCTGACCTGGTGTTGGTGGTTTTAGGACTCTGGGCACTTTATCACTACTGTCCAGTGTAAAGTGTGTGTGCTCTCTATGGTAAACGTGGTAAGATTGGTCTACACCTGTTTGACGTATTTAATTTACCTATCAGTCCCTTGTAAAGTGGTATCTCATATACCCGGGGCCAGTAAATTAAATGCTTCTGGTGGGCATGCAGCGCTGCTTGTGCCACCCACCAAAGTTGCCTTTCAAACCTGTCTCAGGCCTCTGCTATTGCAGGGCCTGCGCATGCAGTTTACTGCCGCTGTGATGTGGCACATAAAGTGGTTGCCACGTATGTGACTCCCCTTTTACTACATATCAGTCACACCTAAGGTAGGCCCTAGCTAGCCCTATGGGCAGGGTGCACTGTAGGTAAAAGGTAGGACATGTGCCTTAACTGTGTGGCATGTCCTGGCAGTGACAAACAGCCATTTTGGTTTCTCACTACTGTGAGGCTGCCCTCTCATAGGAATGCATTGGGGATTCCCTGATATGTGTTTCAGTGGTAATTCCTGACATGAGAGGAGTAGCGTGGTCAAGTTTGGTATGTTTGGAAAAGTGGTAATAAATGCTGCATAATGGTGTTCGCACATTTATTATCACTATTTTAGAAATGGCACTTTTAGATTTGGACATTTCTGTGTGTTATGTGTCTTTGTGCCTGCCTGATGTGTATTGCATGCCTGGCTCTGGATGACAGGGGCTGGGGAGGTGCAGTGGCTCCAGAGGGGCTGGGTGAGTCAGCGCTTGGCTAAATAGGCCGACCTGCATTTGGAGTAGTGGGAGGAGTAGCACCTGGACCTGAATAGGACTGTGCCTGCCTTACACAATGCTGGCTCCACTCCCCTGTGGTGTGTCTGGGGCCAGATACTACACTAACAATGAGGGTTGTTGTGCACTGTAAAGATGGGTTTAAGTGCCCCCCAGAACTGGTTTGACTGGGCTTAGGCCTGTGACAGGGGGAAGAACAAAGACTGAAAGTGGTATAAATATTGAGGCTGTGACCCCATGAGTGGGGTGTGCTTACTTGGAACTGGAAGAGAGGACACTGCAGGGGAGGCACCTTGCCAGGAGGAAATACTGTACTGTCACGAGGAACCGGCATCTGACTTTGCTTGCTTTTGTTGTGCTCACCTGTGGCCTCCTAAGTCCCAAAAAGGATTGTCACGTTGTTACAAGAAGCGGACCCTGATGAGCTGGCCTGTTGGTTGCTGCCTGCAGTAGGTGCCCCCCGTCCCCCAGTTGTCCACCAGTGACTGGTTAGGGCAACCCTCGCTGTGAGATAAATAGCGCGTGGTGAACGCTTTGAGGTGGCAGTGCCTGAGTCCAAGAAGAAGGAGGGGCTCACCCGGCCCTGAAGCGAGGACCGGGCGCTACGTGTTGCCGTGCAGTGTGTGTTGGGCATTTCACCCATGTGGTGACTGAACCACGGGAGGGGAGATCTACAGCTGAGGAAACGCTCTCCCTCTCGCTATGTTTGCTTTGGTACAGCCGGGGCTCTGCTAGATGGCCCTGGACTGCCAAACTGCGCAGGAACAGTGAGGATTACCGGATCGGGGAGTCCTCTACGTTGCCTAGCAACGTCAACGTCGCTGAGGGCGGGGCTAGCCACTGTGAGGAGCCAGCAGCGTGTGAGGCAGGAAGCCGCAAGCAGGAAGAGTCGGCTGGAAGGAGCTCCCCAGCATTGCCCAGCAACTCTCCGGAAGCCAGGCCGAAATGAAGCCTGGTTGGGGATGGGGCTGCCCCTCCAGAAGCTAATCCGCCAGAGACTCCGCTCCAGGATCCGCTCCTGCCTCACAGGGAGCTGATGCTGTTGATCTGGGGAGTGAGAACAGCGATCCTGCTCCCGGGTCCCCTGCTCTTTGTATTGGCCCAGAAGGGGCTGCATCGCCTTCGGCAGCTGGTCAGAGGCACGCCCCAAGGGACCTGACCGGGGAACAAGTGAGTTCCCATTTTGTATTGGGGAACCTGCCTACTTGGGGCCAGTCACCGGAGAGCCTGTAGATTACCAGTGCACGAAGAGACGGGGCATTGTTGGTCCCGTTGGCCCAAAGTAGTGGCCCGGGCCCTTTCCAGTGGTATGGAAGCTGCGCCTGCCTACTCGGCAGCATGATCGAGGCACAGCGTTGTGTCCTGGGAAGGCACCACGAGGTGGTGGTAATTCAGAGGGGATATACTTCACGCTAATGACCTCGCATTCGTGCCCTGACGTTCCTAGGTGTAGGGTGGTACATTGCCAGGGTTCTGGCACCACATGTACAATGTCATGCTTGTGTTGCCCTGAGGTAAATGTACATGGAGTGTTCGCTTACCAGAAGAAATTATCCTCCACTGTCTGCACAACAATTCAGGGCGCGCCATCCGTTCGCATCTCCTGCCTGTGGCAGACTCAATGGGCCTGACAGGTTTTCCATCTGGCCTCTACTCTTCCACACCTCTTTTGCTGAAAAACAGGGACTGACGAATGCATTACTGTTCTTCCAGTAAACCCTCTCATAGTCTGCTTTACAAGTAAATTAATTACAGTATATGTTGAATAAAAATTAATTTATCCGTCTTTGCCAACCGACTTACACCTATAGGAAAAAACACGTTTTTTGTTTTAAGGTTCAAGTAGGAAAATATGTATTGTGCCTTGCAGGAGGTGGAGTAGCTCCTCTTTTTTACTCTGCTAAAGGTGCATGTTAATCAGTGGAGGCTGGTATTCTGGTATTTACGGGCGGTGGGGCGGGGTAGTTCGCAGGGCAGGTGGGGAGAGGGGGATGGAGTAAAAATAAAATAAAATACACTTACCTCTCTGCCGCCGCCGCTGCAACCCATCCTCCTCCTCTCGGTCCTCTTCGCCTGCAGGGCAGTAAACAGGAAGCACCCGGCTCCCAGCCTCCCAATAGCCAATCACAATGCTGCAATGCAGAGTTGTGATTGGCCTGAGCACTCATGGATCGGCACTCAGCCAGAGAACGGGAGGCTGGGCATGTTCTCCATGCAGGCTGTAATGCAGCCTGCATGGAGAACATACAAAGTGCGCATGACGGTTTGACCAGCCTGAGAGGGCCGGCCAAAGCGTCATGCACACTAGGAGTGGGCAAACCCCTCCTCCCCTGCCCTGCAAGCTGAGCCGGTCAGCCCCGCCCCGCCCTGTTCCGGCTGAGCAAGGATGTCAAAATAAAATGATAATAACAATGAGTTATTATCATTTTATTTTTACCTTTTTGACCTTCTTAGTGGGGAGACGCTCCTCCGCCTTAGCGGAGGAGCCGCCAATGATGTTAATTCATTTGCAAGTTAGCATATGTGAGTATTTTGTTCTTCTATAACCTATGTCTTTAGAAGTCTTTGTCTCTGAGGCTCCAGTTGAGTTCCCCTTAACGATGTATTTATTTGTTGTATATACTGTTCGGTCACATTCCTATATTTTACTATGGGAGCATGCATTCTGGCCATAAACTGGCCATAATGCATGCACCCGTAGTAAAATTGGAGGTGCGGTTCATCCCTGCACCCCGTGGCAGGCACCTAAAGGTGCCTGCCACAAGGTGCTGGGATCAACAGGAGGTACCATAGGTGCCACTTCGGCCTCCTACCAGAGGCCGTGCACCCAAGGGACCCCTGCTTGGGCCCCCAAAATGGTTTTTGACATGGTTTCCATGTCGGACAGACTGGCATGGAAACTATGTAAAGACCGGCATGGAAACGATGTCGGAAACCGTGATTGTAATCTCAAGGGCGGAAAGACCCACCCGTGAGATTACTTGCTGCATTCCGACTGGCAGACAGGCTCTCCGAGCCCATTCAAAGCCAGCCGGAAGCTTCCTTTCCGACTTCCTCCATCAAATTGAGGCGTTCAGAAATGAATCCGTCCGACCCATTACGATGCGGCTCGGAAGGGTCCGAACGTCGGTCAGAGCCTTCCGAGCCGCATCGTAATCCGCCCTTATGTGTTCAGTAAATTTCTGTGATAGTTACAATTTCCTGAAGAGGTTCTGGAAGTCTTTTGTGAATACCTAATTCCTCGAATGCATGTATTAATATAAAAGATGCGCTTTAGTAAATACTTTGCTCTGTAAAATATTTGTTTTCTCTGTGGAAAGAAGTTTATATTTACACCTGCTGCAACTCTTTATCCTAAACTCCAACAACTTTCCTAGTCCTCATTCACATTCTCGATATAGATTTTCTCCAGCCTAAGATGGCAGTAAATATTCAACTGTGACCAGGGAACATGCCACACACAGTTTGTGAATAGATTGTAGTTGCTCAGCTAGTTACCAAGCGTACTGGCGATAAATCCATAAAACATGCTATAAACAAAAGCTCGACTTAGTGCACATGTGCCTTTGAAAAAATGTCATTGTCTCATTGATTAAAAAAGGACTGCAACCTATATAATTAATTTTTCAACTAAACTAGCCTACACGAAAGCAAGGCATACACAAACGTAATCTGACAGATTCCTGAAGTATCTCACAGCACGCTTTGCATCACCCCCTTTAAACTTGCATGGCCCCCATCTTGCTCCCCAACCTTTGTTGCTCTTAAGATGCAGTACAGCAATACAATTGCATAGCTGGGCTGTGACAAGGGAAATGAAGAGACATTGGATTTAATGGTGGCACTGTACTCGATGAGCAAACATCCATGAATAAAGTTTAAAAGAATGAAATAAAAAAATAGCAGTCAGTGAAATGTACAACACGTGATCGCTGTGCCAATGGAAGGTCAAGAAACATTTGGCTTACTCTAGAAAAATGTCATGCAAAGAAGGAAGAAATGGAAAATATGAGAGCGAGGGATCAGTTGGTAAGGATTGTGGCATATGAGTGCCCCCCAATGCTAGCATTAGAATACCGTTAAAAAAAAAACAGGAACATTTTCAATGCATAATTAGTAGCATAACAGTAAAATACATTATAAACTGAAGGAGGCAATTGATTGGCAAGACTTGGATCAGTAGCTAGAGAATTGAAAATTGAAATTGACTTTATTAGGAAAGAGAAAATGTTAAGGTCACAACCTTAAGCAATTAGTGCAGCAAGCAGTGAGAGGGGCGATAGATCAGCACCACTTAGGCATTGGTTGTTGCATCATTCACGTTTTTCACTAGCCCACATTGTAGTCATTCAGCATATTTACAGGGGCGTAGCTTTGGGGGTGTATAGGATGAACACCCCTCAATAATTTCCTAGTTGGGCCTTGGCCTTACAATGACAGTCGGATCTGCCAAGAAAATAGTTGCCATGTAAATCATGCAACAAACATCATGCAAAAATATGATAAAGTTGCTTAACATTTTAAAGTGTCTTTCTTTAACATGCAGAAGCGTTTCACCTTGGTACTTCAGATTTAAGTGATAATGTTAAAACAAGAATTTAGAAATATTCGTGTCCCCGCGCCCTCATGACAATGTCATTTGTACAATCAGAGGCAAGTCAGTTGTCATGTGTAACCAGTATGTCGCCTACATTCTTATTAGAAATGGAGAAACATTATAGTTGTTTACACCAAACACAAGGTTTGTGTACAGCCCACTTCATGAGCTCACGCATTTGAAAGTGCTCTCATGTGATAAAGAAAAAGGAGGCTCGTGAAATCAAATATTTGCCTACGATTACAAGATTTGTGCAAGCTGGGAAGACAGGATTAATTCCAGATTTTCTGGTTTCCCCGTTGTGCAATTCCGCTACTAAATGGGCATCTCTTTCTCTCATCTCTTTCACATCAGAGGTTACTGCTTTGCTGTTCATTCTTGGCACTTGAGGTTAGAACGTGGGGGCAGCCAGATGCCACATGAAAACTCATCTTGTTTTGGGTTCGAGGGTCCAAAAGAACCTCCAGATGAGCCAGAGCGAGGCTTCTAGCTCTAGCTTTCAGTGGTTCTCTCACCTCTTAAGACTAGGCCTAGGATGGAAGAGTGACCTACAAAGATGTGTGTGATGTGCAGGCAGGGCAGAGGCTTTGGATCTGATTGGGCCCCTGATCATCACTTGCTCTACATCAGTGTGCCAACTGCAGGGTTTTAACTGGGTCCAGTCCTGTCAGGTCCTGTCAGGTCTCGCATGTAGCAGTAATTAGAAACTGTCTCTGAAATGGATCCGTATTAACGTGAAGTAAGATGCCCATCACAATGCATAGTGGGGTTGTGGTTGAAAGCAGGGCCTGGCCTCTGTTGTCCGAGTCCATGCATCAGCCCCTCCCTTCTGCCCTGCATGGTCCCATGTGCAGCCATTTCCTTCCTTTTAGCTTGATGTCCCTGCCTACTCCTCCTGCCCTCTGTTCCCCAATTCTATGCAGCATCATTGTCCTTCTGCTTCACCTCTGTGCTTATCTTGCTATCCCTACTCTCCTTCCCCCTGCCCTCCAATGTCAATGTACTTGCCCCTGCTCCCTCCTTCTGCCCACCATATTCCATGGACCTGCCACCCTCTTCTCTAGTCTGAGTGTTCTGTTGAGCTCCCACTGCCCCTCCCACCTGCCTAGCATGGTCAGATGGCTGCCGCCTGTCCCTGCCACCTCCACCCTGCCTGTCCAATTCAATGCCCCGTCCCATCCCACCTGTCCTCCATGGTCCATTTTGCTGCCACTCCCTTCTGCCCTCTATGTTCTGTTGTGCTGCAACTGCTCCTCCTGTCTGCCCTGCATGGTCTGTTGTGAAGTCCCTTCCCCACCCTTTTTTGTCTGTGTTCGGGTCCTATCCCTCCCTTCTGTCCTCCATGGTCTTTTGTGCATGCACCTGCCCCATCCTTCTTGTCCACCATGGCTGTTGTGCTCCCACTAACTCTCCCGCTTGCCATGCATGGTCTTCTGTGCTACCACAGCTCCTCCTACCTGCTCTGTCTGGTCGGCTTGCTGCCCCTGATCCCCTCTCACCTTCCCTCTGTTGTCTCTGTGTATGCAATTATAGTCTCACAGTTGCCCTTAATGGTGTGTTGTGCTTCCAGTGCCCATACCACCTGCCCTCTATGGTCAGCTTGCTGCTCCTGCCCTGCTCCCTTGCCCCCTGACCTCTGTTTTCCATATTCAAACCCCTAATGCCTTCCTCCTGCCTTGTTTTGTCCGCTGTCGTTCCCCTACCCGCTCCCTCCTGCCCTTCATGGTCCATTATGCTGCAACTGTCCCTCCTGTCTGTCCGGTATGGTCAGCTTGCTACTCTTGCCTCTTTCCCCTCTGCTCTCTGTTGTCCATGTGCATGGCCCTGTTCTCTCCCCATTGCTTTCCATGGTCCGTTTGCTGCACTGCCGTCCCATTTGCCCTGTGTGATGTATTGTGCTGCGGCAACCCCTGACGCCTAGCCCTGTAAGGTCAGTTTGGTGCCCCTTCCCATCTCTCTCCTGCCTGCTCTTATCCAAGTCTGTGTCCCTATCCCATTCCTACAGCCCTCCTTGATCCAATGTACCAAACTTGCCAACATTTTGTACTTGGTAAGAGGGAGATTTTGAAAAAAACCTGGGGAATTGGTTTTCCCCATTGACTTGCATTGAAAAAGAGGAGATTTTAGGCAGGAAACAAATAAAATAACCCTTCTGGGCTTAAAAACATTGTGAGTCTCCTTCCTGAATCAGGTGTGTTGGCATGTATGGTTGTACTGCCAATGTCTCTTCCTTCTGCCCTCAATGGTCTTTTATATTGCCACAGCCTCTCTTGCCTGTCCTGCATGGTTGGTTTAGTGCCCCTGTCCCCCATTTCCCTGCCCTCCATGGTCCGTTGTGCTGCCACTGCCCCTCCCGCCTGCACAGCATGGTCAACTTGTTGCCTCTGCACCCTTCTCCATGAGAGGGCCTTATTCCCATAGAAATTATGGTTAGTGCTCTAAACAATTAAAATGAGGACATATTTTCTAAGTTCTCTAATAGCAACAAAGCACTTTTAAATAATTTGCCATCTTTATGTTTTTTGTATCTAGTTGATCGCTTGATTATATGTTACACTTATGGGAGAGGATGTGGCATTACAGCCAGAACTGTAGACTTTTGAACTGGGGAACCAGGTTCGAGTTTCGGCATCATTTGTTATGAAGCGCCCTAATTTCATCATTTACTGCAGTATCCTCAGTAGAAAATACTTTCAGTTTTCTGCTTTGATTCCATCAAGAGGGCGATCATATGTGCCACACCTTTGGCATAAACCCAGAATGTTAGCACTCAAGTTGCTCATTAGAACGCTGTAGTAAAACTGCTGATCACCAGGGAGTTAACTGGCAGTCTGCTGCTGGTGCTGAAAGTGCATGTTTCAGTCTGCATATTTCTATCTGAATGTCAGAATGTTTTATGACAAACTGAACCCCCTCATTTTGTTCCTTTCTAAATTAAATGTTTTAAGTTTTACCAGTTTGATTTAATTAACATGGCTTCCGGCGTGCCATACTTTTGTCATAAGTAACACCGTTAGCGCTCTAGTTGTTCTTTAGAACACTCTGGGAGGCTGCAGTAGAACACAAGGGAATCAACTGTCAGACTTCATTTTCATATGGCTGAGAAAGATAGTGTGAATTTACAGAATATATGCTCTCATTTTAGCTTCCATAACCTCTATGGGTAAATCATGAGAAAACAGTTTTCTCTCAAACATGATTCTTAAAATCCCAGCAGAAGGCTTTTCCACAGCGTATAATCACCTTAGAACACACCACAATTCCTAAAATTAGTATGGTACCATCAACAAATGGTTTATATTGTAACTAAAATCTGTTATTACCCTTTATATGTTCTCCTTTTTGTGACCCTCAAAACATGCCATTCACTAGAATGCATTTCAATAGGGTGCTATCATGTATATTGGCCCCAAGATGGCTGCCAGCACTTTCTGGTTGAAGTGCTGGCAGCCAATCAAATTTCTGTAGGATTTCAAGTGCCCAGATATCTATATTTTTGAAACCTAAATATTTCTGAAACTACCGTACAGATTTACACCAAATTACAAAATGCACGCTTTCTGAACCAACATCTAGCTTTCTACCAAATTTGGTGTATTTCCTTCTGCGGTTTGGGCCGTAGTCATGTTCAAAAACATTCCCATTGATATAAGTAACATGGGGAAAACACGTTTTGGGACCCACCTTTTTCTCAGCCCCCGTTAGACAAATCACCCAGAAACTTTCAACACAGCAGCTGAACCAAAAAAGGGAAGTTTTGTGAAAATTTAGTGAAGAGTTATCAAGCGTCATCAATGGTATTGGCAAAACAAAAAAAAAAATTCTAATTGCAAATCCGTTATTTTTTGAGATGTTAAACAATATAGATATCTGGGGACGTGACTCCTTGCAGTGGACTCGCTGATCCTACTAAAATTTGATTGGCTGCCAACACTTCAACGAGAAAGTGTTGCCAGCCATCAAAAAAGTAAAAAATAAAGAAAAGGGGGCAGGGTAGGAATACCCTGATCCCTCAGATATGGTGGGAGGTCCCACAGGTACCGTGCCTGGGTTTAAAAGTGTTTTTAATAATTTTGCTGCAAATTTGCAGGTAGAGCAACAAATCCACTGCACAATTACAAAAAAAAGACGTGTGTGTTCCCATGCGTATTTTATATGAAGCCCCCGGGTTGGCCAAATCCTTGAGGCATGATTTATAATAATGTGGGGGTGCCCATGTGGCACCTTCTACACCTGGGGCACCGCCAACTCTCCTGGGCAAGCAAGTACAGTGATAATGGGGGCCCGCACAGCCCCCCGCCCCGGCAACCCCGGGGAAAACAACCTCCTTAGGCTACTGATGAATATAAGTGTGGGGGAGGCCTGCAGCCCCTAGGACTGCCACCTCCCCAGGGCTAATGTTGTATTAATGAGGGGGGCCCCGTTAGACTCCCCCACAGCCCCAGGGACTGCCACCTCCCTGGAGCAGTGAATAAAAAATAGAAATGAGGGGGCCCGAACATCCCCCGCAGCCCCGGGGACCGCCACCTCCCCGGGTCAATGAATATTAGGAAATGCAGGTGGGGACGGCTAGGTCTCCCCACAGCCCCAAAGACTGCCACCTTCCCGGGGCAATGAACAATATAATGCAAGGGTTTTTGCAGTGAATTTCTAAGGTTTTTTAAAATGCTAATTCCTAACTATAATGTACCTGTAACCTTTGGTTTTTTCAATGAATTTCTATGGTTTTTAAGTAGTAATCGCATTTGCAGATTATTGGAGAAAGGGGGCGGGGCCTCTGACCAGCTCTTATGAATCCTGCTGTGTAGGACCTACAGAAGGTATCAGGAGGGATTCTTGGCCCCCAAGGTCCCTCAGCATCCAAGAGGACTTCATCTCCCAACCAGTGGTGTGCCAGGAAACATGTTTGCAGAGTGGTGGAGAAATGGGGCGTGGCCTTTGAAGTCCTCACAGCGCTCTGTGGGACTTACAGGAGGTAACAGGAGGGGTAGTTGGCCCCCATGGACCCTCTGGAGCCACAGGGATGTCATACTCCAACAAGCAGTGCGTCAGGAGGCACGCTTGTAGAGTGGTGGAGAAAAAGGGTGTGGCCTCCGACAACCTCTCAGCAATCCCGCTGTGTGGGACTTACTGGAGGGTACAGGAGGGATAGTTGGCCCCCAAGGACTCTCAGCAGCCAAGAGGACTTCATCTCCCAACCAGCAGTGCGCCAGGAGGTGCGTTTGCAGAAATGTGGAGTTAGAGAGCGTGGCCTCCGAAGAACTCTCAGCAATCTGGCAGTGTGGGACTTACTGGAGGTAACAGGAAGGTTTGTTGGCCCCCAAGGACCCTCTGCAGCCAAGGGGACTTCATCCCCCAACCAGTTGTGCACCAGAAGGTGCGTTTGCAGAGTGGTAGTGAAAGGCGGCGGGCTTACAGCAAATTGTCGGTCTTTTTCTTGTCTTTTTGGGGAGGGGGCTGCATGGCCCCCTTCCCTGGGCTAGACCCAGGCCCCCAGGGACCTGGCCCATTTAGAATGGGGCTGTATGGCCCCCCTCCTTGGGCTGCTTTTGGCCCCAGGATACCCATTCCCCAGGGCCTGGCCTTTTTTAAAACATTTTTTTAAATAAAGTAAATGGGAGCGGCCCCCTCCCGGGCTGATTTTGGCCATGAGGACCCCATACTCAGAGGCCTGGCCTCTAGTGTGGGTGCCCTAGTCCCACCCAGGGCATCCACTTTGGATGCTTGAGGACCACGGGGGAGCCATGTGGCCCCCTCCTTTCTTGATTAAGGGCCGATCATGATGAGGTGGTGATCCCCAGGGCTGAGATCGGCCCCCTCCCATTTCCTAAATAGAAAAGGAGTTCGGCCGCATGGAGGTGGTGGTCCCCGGGGGGTCTTTGAGGCCCCCCATGTGAAAACTAGAACGCCCCCAGGCAGTAGTGGTCCCTGGGGCAGGTGGGGGGTCCGCCAGTACTCCCCATTACACTAGCTCTGGGGAGGTGGTGGTTCCCGGGGCTCCGGGAGAGGAAATACCGGCCTCATCAGTTTACTTATGTTTGCAATCCCCGCATTATTATAAAACACTGCCTCTGGAATTTGGCCCACCCGGGGTTTTCATGAAAAAGATGTGCAGGAGCCTGTGTGTCATTTTTTTTAAACATTTTGCCATGGATCCGGGGTCCACTCGTGAGTGTGCGGCAAAATTCAATTAAAAAAAATGTTTTTAATCCCGGCAGGGTCCCTGTGGGACCCCTCCACCATATCTGGGGGGTCAGGGTATTCCTACCCTGCCCCTTTTATTTTTATATTTTTTTACATTTGTGGTATCCAGTTTCACGCAGAGTCCCAAGATGGCTGCCAACATTTCCTGGTTGAAGTGTTGGCAGCCAATCAAATTTCAGTAGGATCCGCGAAACCACTGCCAGGACTCGCGTCTGCTGATACCTATATTTTTAAAATTAAATATCTCTAAAACTGCTAAATCGGTTTACACCAAACCACACAAAGAATGCTTTCTGGACCAACATCTAGCTTTCTGCCAAATATGATGTAATTCCGTTTAGCGGTTCGGTTTGTAGTCATGTTCATAAAACGAAAAATCCCCATAGACATAACATGGGGGAAATGGGTTTTGGGCCCCTTCTTTTTCCACGCCCCCACTTGACAGATCACCCTGAAACTTTCAACACAGCGGCTGAACCAAAAAGCGGAAGTTTTTGAGAATTTAGTAAAGATTCGTTAAGCAGCCCCAAAGTTATTGGCAAAACAAAATACGCTTTGCCTATAGAAGCTTTGGTCCTAACTATAAATACCTACTGGCTATTATATATATATATATATATATATATATATATATATATATATATATATATTATCTACTGGCGGTCGCCAGTAGATAGTTATAGTTACAACCTATTATCCATAGGAAATCCGCGACATTCTATTTGCAATAACGTTGGCGCCGGTTGACGAATCTTCGCGAAAGCTTCCAACTTGTTGGGGCGCTCCGGTCCGCTCCTACCCTGAAAGTCTCGGGGTGATACGTCAAGCGGGGGCCGAGAAAAAGGGGGTCCCAAAACGCGTTTTCCCCATTCATTTTTCCATAGGAACCTTTAGTCGCAGCTACAGCCCGAACTGCTGAACGGAATTACCCCAAATTTGGCAAAGAGGTAGCCCTTGGTTCAGACTGGTGCCTTTTGCTAAAATGGTGTAAATCCGTTCAGTAGTTCCTGAGAAATTCACAATTAAAATCACATATATATCTATGGGCGCGTCGGATCCGCGTACCCTCCCGATCACGAGCTGCATGCTAATTGGCTGTCAACACTCCAAATCAAGAAGTGTTGGCAGCCATTTTGTCCCTCGGTAGAACCGAGGGACAGAAACAAGTGCGCAAAGCGCAAAAGGGGGCAGGGTAGAAACACCCTGACCCCTAGGTCTGCTCAGGGGTCCCACAAGGACCCCCTGGGCAGAAAAAGATTTATTTTTTGAAAATCGGCGGGATGCGCGTATCCCGCCGAGAAAAAAAAAGAAACAAGTGCGCAAAATGCACAAAGGGGGCAGGGTAGAAACACCCTAACCCCCTAGGCCTGCTCAGGGGGTACCACAAGGACCCCCTGGGCAAAAAAAAGCATTTTTAAAAAAAAAAAATCGGCAGGATGCGCTCAGGGTGCGCGAATCCTGCCGAAAAAAAAAAGAATCGAAGCGCGCTCTCCCGCGCTTCGATGTTAATTGTTCCCCGGGTGGCCCAAGTCCCGGGGGCATGGTGGGGGGATAATTTAATGTGTGGGGGCCTCAAAGGGCCCCCAAGCCCGGGGACCGCCACCCCGGGGCTTTTTAAAAATGATGCGGGAGGGCTCTGAGCCCTCCCGCAGCCCCGAGGACCACCACCTCCCCGGGGCTTTTTTATTAAAAATAAAACCAGTGTGGGGGGCTCCAGCCCCCACGCGCCCGGGGACCGCCACCTCCCCGGGGCACTAAACATTTTAATATGGGGGTCTGTTACGGACCCCCAGAGCCCCGGGGACCACCACCTCCCCGGGGCTGTGTACTGAATGGGAGGGGGCCGCGCGGCCCCCTCCTGGAGCCCTTGATGGCCCTGGGGACCACCACCCCCAGGGCCGGCTCCTGCAGTGTCCCGGGGAGCCTCGCGGCTCCCGTCCTGCCATAGCAAACTGCTTTGGATATTGGAAGAGAGAGCAGGGAAACCTGCTCTCTCTTCCAATATCCAAAGCGATTGCTTTCCACATGGGGAGCAGCATGTCAGCTGCTCCCCATGTGGAACAGCAATGCCGGCTCCCAAGGGACGTGGGGAGCCGGCAGGACTGTGGGGGGATTGGGGACCCCCACAGTCCCCAACGGAGAGGGCCAGCCCCGGGGGATGGGGTCCCCGGGGCAAGTAGTGGCCCAGGAGGGGCCACGCGGCCCCCTCCCCAAAAAAGAAAAAAAAATGGAAAGGCCGGCTCAGGGGGATGGGGTCCCCGGGGCCTTAAAATGGCCAGAGGAGGGGGCCACGCTGCCCCCTCAAAATAATAAATATAGAGGCCATGCCCCGGGGGATGGGGTCCCCGGGGCCAATACAGGCCCAGGGAAGGGGGCCACGCGGCCCCCTTCCCGTTTTTGTAATTTAAAAAAGGGGTAAGGCCCTGGGAGATGGGGTCCCCAGGGCCCAAAAAGAGAAAAAGGAAGGGGGGCCACACAGCCCCCTTCAGGGGACAAAAAAAAAAAAACGATCGGGCCCGCAGGCCCCGCCCCTTCCTTCACCACTCTGCAAACGCGCCCCTGGCGCATTTGCAGAGGGGAACGAATTCCCCTTGAATACTGGGGGTCCCTGGGGCCAACTAGCCCACCAGGAACCTCCAATATGCGCCAGGGGCTGCGTTGCAGAGACGTGTAGAGAGGCCACACCCCTTTTACACCTCTCTGCAACGCAGCTCTGTGGCGCTTTGGAGGTATATGGTGGGCTAGTTGGACTCCGGGGACCCTCAGGATTCAAGGGGACTTAATCCCCAACTTAAAACGCGCCACGGGGTGCATTTGCACAGTGGTGAAGGGAGGGGCGGGGCTTCAGGTGACATGTGTGCAAACAGGCCCCGTGGCACGTTTTAAGATGGGGAATTAAATCCCCTTCAATCCTGAGGGTCCCTGGGGCCAACTAGCCCAACAGGTACATCCAGAAAGCGCCACAGAGCTGCGTTGCAGAGAGGTGTAAAGGGGTGTGGCCTCTCTACACGTCTCTGCAACGCAGCCCCCTGGCGCATATTGGAGGTTCCTGGTGGGCTAGTTGGCCCTAGGGACCCTCAGGATTCAAGGGGACTTAATCCCCAACTTAAAACGCGCAACGAGGCGCGTTTGCACAGATGTCACCTCAGGCCCCGCCCCCTCCCTTCACCATTGTGCAAATATTCCTCTAAAATCAGCCGAAATACGAATTCCGATTTACTCACCTGTTATCAGGAGAGACCTCAGTGCTGTATCTTTCAGCCCAGTACTGGTCCTGAAAAGTAATTCTAACCATACTTACCAGTAACTTGAATTTCCTTCCATAGGCTAACATTGACTGGTTTCACTTGGAAATTCTTCTAAGTGTGGAGTTTTGGAACTTTAAAATATTCCTCTAAAATCAGCCGAAATACGAATTCCGATTTACTCACCTGTTATCAGGAGAGACCTCAGTGCTGCATCTTTCAGCCCAGTACTGATCCTGAAAAGTAATTTTAACCGTACTTACCGGTAACTTGAATTTCCTTCATAGGCTAACATTGACTGGTTTCACTTGGAAATTCTTCTAAGTGTGGAGTTTTGGAACTTTAAAATATTCCTCTAAAATCAGCCAAAATACGAATTCCGATTTACTCACCTGTTATCAGGAGAGACCTCAGTGCTGCATCTTTCAGCCCAGTACTGGTCCTGAAAAGTAATTTTAACCGTACTTACCGGTAACTTGAATTTCCTTCATAGGCTAACATTGACTGGTTTCACTTGGAAATTCTTCTAAGTGTGGAGTTTTGGAACTTTAAAATATTCCTCTAAAATCAGCCGAAATACGAATTCCGATTTACTCACCTGTTATCAGGAGAGACCTCAGTGCTGCATCTTTCAGCCCAGTACTGGTCCTGAAAAGTAATTTTAACCGTACTTACCAGTAACTTGAATTTCCTTCCATAGGCTAACATTGACTGGTTTCACTTGGAAATTCTTCTAAGTGTGGAGTTTTGGAACTTTAAAATATTCCTCTAAAATCAGCCGAAATACGAATTCCGATTTACTCACCTGTTATCAGGAGAGACCTCAGTGCTGCATCTTTCAGCCCAGTACTGATCCTCAAAAGTAATTTTAACCGTACTTACCGGTAACTTGAATTTCCTTCATAGGCTAAGATTGACTGGTTTTCAGCAAAAAGTTTCAAAGTGTTGATTTTCACAAACTACAAATATTCCTTAAAAATCGCCTGTATGACTTAAACGCATTGTTTCAACTGTTTACAGGAGATGCACCAGTGCTGGATCCAGGATCCAACACTGAGTAAGAAAAAGTAACGATAACAGTTTTTACCTGCTAAGTGAATTTCCTTCCATAGGATAACATTGGTGATTCTATGAGAAAAAGTTTCTAAGTGTCAACTTTTAAAATACAATAATATTCCTTAAAAATCACGACTGTAACCAAAACGCTTTTACTCAACTGTTTACAGGAGATGTACCAGGACTGAATCTAGGATCCAGTCCTGTGGTTACAAAAGTAATCCATAAAGTAACTAATTGCATTTAACTAGAAATTCACATTGAGCTGAGTGTTGCATTGTGTTTGAAAATGTGTTGCCCATTGCAACAACTGTAACTACTGTACTTAAAAGTCTATTGCCTATCTGCAAAGTATTTAAACTAAAGTAATTCATTATGAGAAAGTATTTTTGTAATGTAATGTATAATGTAATTACAATGTAATTTAAAAATAAAATATGTAAAAAAAATTGTTTCAAAAAATGTAGTAAATCAGTATGAAAAAAATTAATATAACAATTAATACATTTAAAAATTGTCATTTACAAAACCTTTGAAATTCACTGAAAAAAACGTAGGTTTCAGGCACGTTATAGTTAGAAATTAGCATTTAAAAAACCTTTGAAATTCACTGAAAAAACCATAGGTTTCAGACACGTTATAGTTACAAATTAGCATTTAAAAAACCTTTGAAATTCACTGAAAAAACCATAGGTTTCAGACACGTTATAGTTACAAATTAGCATTTAAAAAACCTTTGAAATTCACTGAAAAAACCATAGGTTTTAGGGACAGTTATAGTTACTTGGACATTGCACTCGTACAAAACCCGTGAAATTCCCCGTTATAGTTAGTTCAGCTAACTATAACTCGCGCCCCGCAATGCACTGCTGATGACGTCACATATTACATCACTCATGACATAGTCAGTGACATCACTGATGACATCACTGATGACATCTCAAATGACATCACTGATGACATCATCCACGTGATAATCTGATGCACCTCCTCACACCCTAATATAACCTTTGATACACCCACTCTAAATTACAGACTGCCATTCGCAAAACCATAGACACTCCAACACCAATAACTACATACCCACTCACTGATTCTTAGGTCTACACACACACATCCACTCACTCACCCGTACAGTCACTCATACTTACGGTCACTCAGTACAGGACTATCATATGCACTCTTACTCCTATATAGACACTCAAACAACGCCACTCATCCATAGAGATACTCTCACACCTAGTCAGTCATGCAAATAATTAAACACACTGCCATTTACTCACCTATACAGTTATACACACACCAGCTCACTTACTCATACAAATAGTAGCACATTGTTACGCTCTTATACAATCACTGATACAAGCACACAATCATCCATACAGCCACTATCACAATCACTCACTCTTGCTTATAGCTATTTATATACTCCAACACACATATATACTGCCTTTCACATATGTAGTTACTCACACATGTACCACTGGGACATACATTCACTCACTAACACACTCTTACACACACTTACCTACCCATACAGTCTATCACAGATGCACTCTTGAAACCATCCACCCAGTGAATCACCCACTCACACATCTATGCACAGAGTTGCACACACCCCTCCCACACAAACACTCAGGCACCCATACAGATACTCAGACAAGCATTCAATAACTCATATAGACACTCATTTAGCTATTCACAAACACATGCAGCCACTTACACAGCAACAGACAGACGGATACAGACATTCACCCAGTTTAGTCACTAACCCATGCATTCAGTAAGATACGTTAAATCACTCACTTATAGAGTCAGTCACGCACCTACTAAATCATCCATACAGACACTTACACACCCACTCATTCTTCAATACGTCTTTTCCTATATATTTTAAAAATATTTAAACTTTACAGAAACACACAGTCACTGGATGATGTCATCAGTGATGTCATTTGAGATGTCATCAGTGATGTCATCAGTGATGTCACTGACCATGTCATGAGTGATGTAATATGTGACGTCATCAGCAGTGCATTGCGGGGCGCGAGTTATAGTTAGCTGAACTAACTATAACGGGGGAATTTCACGGGTTTTGTACGAGTGCAATGTCCAAGTAACTATAACTGTCCCTAAAACCTATGGTTTTTTCAGTGAATATATATATAGATATATATATATATATATATATATATATATATATATATATATATATATATATAGATATATATATATATATATATATATCTATATATATATATATCCTTTCACCTTTCTCCCACTGATTCCTTGACGTCGCATGAATCAAGAAAGCACAAACTCCTCTTATTAGGTGCAATATTTCTTTTTATTTTTAGTGCTTGGCTGCCATGACGCGTTTCGAACCTCCTGGGTTCTTGATCACATGACATGTTGCATGTTACTCTCCCGTATTTAAAGTGACAAGTGCACTATTTTTTAACAATTCAAAAAACAATAAAGCTGGAAGACAGACTGTGTGTCTGTATTTCCATTTTCATTTTGCATACAATGGGTATCGCAAACTGTTTACAATTTATGAACATTCCTTAGGTGTAAATGATATAACCTCTATAATAAACTTGTGTTTACAAAAGAAGAACAAAAAACTTTTTTTCTCATTTGTTCTTAATATCTGCTTAAATGCATAAAATCATGACATATCTAAAACATGATTGATAAAAACACAACCTATAGTCAGATTTAAGGGTAAAATACATGTTTCAAACATTTTTGTACGCCCCTTGGTTATATCCGATTTTGAAACATGGGCAAGAATACTTAAACCCCAATAAAAGATCTTTCATATCAAAATCATGTGCAAAATACGCAATAAATATGTAAACAATAATTTGCTTGTTATTTCATAAACAACAATATTTCCCCTATTGGAAATCCAATGTGTGCAAAACCCGCTTTATTTTGAAAGTGCTATAAGTGTTTCAAGTGGCATTTCTCACCCTCCTAAAGTGCATAGTGCCATAAATAATGTGCAAATTTTGCTTCTGTACATGAGCCCATGTATTTAAGAAGTCTTTTAAAAACATTACATAAGAGAACAACATATATTGGATAGGGTTTTTGGCATGTAAAATCATAGTTCTTGAAACCATTTACATTCAGATTGTTTTGGGGCAGCATGTAACCCTCAAGCAAGTAACATATGTATCTTATGGTAAATACTGAGAACCAAATAAAAACAGTCCGAAACATCTATATTGCTTTTTATTTATAACCAGGTATGTAAATCTTCAGTTGTGTTGAGACCATATGGGGTCTTGGTGTCACACTCCAAAATATATCTGGTCTCTAACCTCCTTAATGTAGCCTCCCTATTGCCTCCTCTCCTCAAGGGAGGAACACTATCAATTGCATAGTATTTTAAATGCTCTAGATTGCTGGCATGGGAAGCTTCAAAATGGCGGGCCACCGGATAGGTACTGTCTTTGTTTGTGATGGCCCGCATGTGCTGGAGTACTCTTTTGTGGACTTGCAATTTTGTGCTTCCCACATATTGCAGTCCACAAGAGCACTCCAGCACATAAACCACATATTCAGATTTTCAAGTCATGAATTTATCAATGATCACTGGTTTGTTCTTACATTTGGTCACAAACGAGGTTTTATTGATACCATATTTGCATGCCCTACATGTATTGCACCTCACAAAGCCTTTTCTCTTGGACAGCCAGTTCGTGTTTTTAGCTATTTCAGGGCTACTGCTCACCAAGTAATCACCTGTATTTGGAGCTTTTCTATAAGTGATTAAAGGCGCACTTGGCATTTCTTCCCCTATCACAGGGTCATTTTGTATTAAATGCCAATTGTTTTTTATTATTTTTCTCAAGCTGTCCTTCTGCTTGTTATAAGTTAAAATTAGACGAGGACTGCTTTTGGTGACTGTTTTATTTAGATGTTTAATTTCACTTGCTGAGGGTTTAAAAATCAAATCTTCCCGAGTTTTGACTTTTGTTTTCTTTATCGCATTGTCAATTACACTTTCTTTATAACCCCTAGCTAGGAACCGGTGTTTGCATTCATTTTGGGCCATAATCAAGTCATCTTCCTTACTGCATATTCTACGAATTCTCAACATCTCTCCATACGGTATGCTCAGAATTGTATATATATATATGCAAGGAACTCCGTCTCTAAACATCCAGGCTTCCAGGAAAGACGAACACGGACCCAAATAGCTGCGTGCAAAAAGGTATTTATTTTAATCCATAGTGACACCACGCACCGCCATGACGCGTTTCGGCCCCAAAAAGGCCTTGATCAGCTACTGGTGGTTGCCAGTAGGTAGTTATAGTTAAGACCTAGTTTCCATAGACAAGTAATTTTTTGTTTTGCTAACAAGTTTGGCGCCATTTGACGAATTGTCACAATATTTACATAACTTGTGCACCAATCACTTCAGCTGCTATTTGGAAAGTTTTAAGCAACGACTACAGGCAGAACCGTTAAACAGAACTACCCAAAATTTGGCAGAAAAAAGTAGATCTTGGTGAAAAAAGATTTCTTTTTGTGATTTGGTGTAAATCTGTTCAGTAGTTTTGAAGTTATTAAAGAAAAAAGATATATGTATTTCTAGGGACGTGGAACCGGGATGCACCACTTCAACCAGGAAGTGGTAGCAGCCATCTTGGGAGTTGGGACTCAGACTCAGCTGATTCCCTAAAAAAATGCAAATAGAAATCCATAAGGGGGCAGGGTAGGAATACTTTGACCCCATAGGACTGGTGGTGGGGTCCCACAGGGACCCAGCCTGGGGATAAAAATGTTTTTTTTTTATTTTGAGGCAAATTTGTGGATGATCCATGGTATGATTATTAAAAATAACAAGCGTGGTAATAGTTAGGTTCAGATTTTACACACACAAAAAAATAGAAAGTCAGCAGTTATACTTATCTCAAGAAACTAAAACTTTTGCCCTAAGGTAACACTTACTCATGCCATTGATCTTGCACTGCTAATTACCCCACATATTACATCAGTCATGACATCTTCTATGGCATCATTGATGAAATCACGACAACATTTGCAATAAAATTATTGATGAGAAAACAATGCATGGCGGGGGCACGAGTTATAGTTCCCTAGTGGCATGGTCCACCAAGATCAGAAAGAAAATATTGCCTAAGTCTGTCTTGGGGTCCAAGGGACCAACAATGGCAATGCCCAACATTTTAGAGGGTATCCCAATGACAGGTAGGGGTACCAGGGGAACCTTTCACTTTCCCCTTCACTTCCCACTGGCCTGGCGGCAAGTAGGATTAAATGTAAGAACGAACATGCCCCCTTAGTGTCCCATTTTATTGAATACAATCATGCGCCGTCTGAATTGCTCTGGCAGGTGATTGAAATGATCAAGAAGCCACCTAGGGGTGGCAATATTGTAAATATACTGAACAAAACTTAATGCCGTTGGATTCTTAGATGCGACAGCTTTAATAAAGGCTTGAACACTCTTGAGGAATGTAATGATATAATATCTGGCTGAGTTCCAACTTGACATCTTCCTCTGCTGCCTAATTCTGGTTGCTATGTTCTGAATGTTTTCAACTTGGCCTCCAGTATAAGATAACGATATGCCGGTATATATTTTCTACTTTACTGGCAATTGTCTATTACTTTGTGAACTGAATAGTTGAAATGGAGTAATGTTATCCATGTAAGCCTTTTGTGTTCCATGTATTAATTATTGCATGCATTGTGAAAATAACTTTGTCACTTTATGCACGAAACTGTTCCCTATTTCCAAGTAATAGTTAATGACTTTGTCATTTATGGTATATTGTGAAAATAATTTTTTATCTCTGTATGCATGAAATTACGCTTCATTTCCAAGTAATTGATAATGATTTAGCTTTTCGTTGCTACTTATGGGCCCCTGAAGTTATACACAGCGAAAAATTGATTCAATGCTAATCTTGTGGCCTTTGACTCTGATTCTTGTTTTAATTCTTTTCTTTTTTCTTTACGCATTTCTTTTTGGGACACTTCCTGTAAGTTCACATTTCTCTACTACTTCCTTTCGTAATTTAATTCTCTGGGTCCCTGTACAATTCGCAATGATATATTTTTTATATATTTTTTCCCCAGGGTGGGCACCACCAATTGATGGTTGCTACACCGTGATTAGGGTGAACACCCGTAATTACGATTATCCCTCCCTCTATCTATCACTGTTTCTATTGTGGAGGAAGGTGGGAAATTATAAATAAGTACAGGTAGCCCAACATGGTATATTGATTCAATTCACAGCGGGTTCTTTGCCATCTGCTATTAACATTCCTGTACCGCCATTAGCTCCATTTAATGCAGTTTGCCTCCATCGGGTGGTACATCTACATAGGTTGTATGGACCCTCCCCGTTCCAATATGGCCGAAACAAGATTGACACTTGTCCTGTACCATCCAAATCTGAAGGTACTCATAATTCCGAGCCGCCAACTGTCTATTTTTAAAGGAGGTTTTCTCCCCCATGGATGGCACATAATTCAAATAATAATCGGCGTCTGTACGTAATTAGGTTTTCTAGCCCGTTTTTTATTTTCACTCGTATGACGCTATATTTTTTCAACGTCGGGCTTGCCGTGTACTCTCCGGCTTTGCGTCCGGGGGTTATTCTCATCGGCATGCTGGTGTGGCCAGGTGGTTCGAGAGGGGAGGTAAGCAGTGATCTATTCGTCGTTGCCTCTTACACTTGCCTTAAATTTAGTGCTAGTGACCTGCAGAGACTGAACTCCTTTATGGTCTTACCGTATTTGAGTTTAGTGGGTGGCATTGTGAATGTTGGCAAGGCGTGCTATCTCTCTACTTGTACACCCTGCACGATTTTCTAAGCGCGTGTACTCTTCTGATAATTTTGCATGCCCTCAGTTTAGGTGAGCCCACCGTACCAGGAGAACCTTTCACTTTCCTCTTCGCTTCCCACTGGCCTGGCAAGTAGGAGAGCACCTGCACAATGCATCAGACAGGAACTGCATGATGTATCCAAGGTCAAGCTAATCCAGTGCCAGTAAAAGTTAGTGGCAAACCCAGCAAAGATCTTGTTTCACCCCAGGTGTCCTTCCAGGGATACACCATGAGCCAGACCCAGTAGGAAGGCCTTGTAGCACTGGGGGGCCACTAACACACAGGTTTCCCCAGGCTCAGGAACCTTAAGCTCACTAAATACAAGGTGATTTGCCCAATAGATGAGGTGATCGCCAAAGGTGTCACTGGCTGCCTGGGCCTCGGCCTACCCCCTTAAGCCGTCAACAGTAGGGCACTCATTCTGAGATTTGCAGAGTTCCTCCCCAGGGAGCCCTATGTCAACCTGCCAACCAGGGAAGCAGTGTTCTTCCGTGTAGATTCCGGGGCATCACCCACAGGCTCAGCCTCTTCCCAGACTGTGGGAGTTTCAGGGGCAGGTTTCACACACCCCTTGCCCTTTCTCTTTTTGGCAGATACTTGGTCCATTCTTTCAGGCTACAGACCCTCTTGGGCTGGCATGGACCTTGTGGTCAGGCACACCTACTCATGCAATCCTAACATCTCAATGTAGGACCTGAGCTCCACCTCCTTCCAGATGGTGGACTTTAAGTCATTACCAAGCACACAATTAACAGGCATTGTAGGATTCAAAGCTACCATCAAGGAACCGGAGACCCCTCCCACTCAAAGGCAACCAGAGAAATGGACCCTATGCCACCTCTAAAAAACAACAGGATTAACAGAAGGGAAGGACAAAAACACAAAGCAAAACATAGAAACTGGCTCTTTTTTCACCATTAGGAAGAAACAACATATAAAGACAGAGAAGACGGACAAGAGGAGGAGGCAGGATCCAAGAGAGAAGGAGACGCTCAAAGAGAGGAAAACGTGTAACGGAAAAAGCTGGAAGAGGGTCACCCGAACCATGCACGGTGGAGAGACAGAAGCAGTGCAAGGAGACCAACTGGTGTTTGCCCATGTCCATGGGAGGCCCTCAGTCCCACCACGCTCCTTGTAGAGCATGCCTTGCTCAGGTCATGGCACAGGTATACAGGTGAAGGGTGAGGAGGGGAGATGCAGGTTTTTAGAGGGAGGACCTATGAAGTGAATGAGAAGTCGTACTGAGAAATAGTATGTTTACTTTTCGCTTAACCTGAGGAATGATTTAGCAAATCAGAAAAGCATAAATTATATTTTTTGGTTGTTGTCATTTTTTTTTAGCTCTATAAGAAGGCATTCATATAAGCCCAGAGAAGATTAAGGAACAGAAGGAATGAAAATACAGTAAAGGCAATTCCTTAAGAGTACGAAAGAAAAGGAAAGTAAACATACACTGAGAACATATCATTCAATCTAACACACAGTAACAGAGAAGAAGGGAAGAAAAGGGTTAATATAAAAGAAAGTAACACTGAGAGATCCACAGAGAAAGCCCTAGTTACACCAGAGTTCATCCTGCAAACAACAATTTATTTTATTTTGAATACTTGTCATATATGAAAACCTAATAAAAAGAATACTCATATTATCTGAATCCAGTATTTTGTTTAGAAGAAGGAAAACCCTGTCTACAAACAAATTAATGATTAACTGCTCTGTGGACACCAGATGACACCTGTTAGACTTGGCCCTTTTTGCAGGGTCATCCCTGAACTTTTTGCCTTCCTCCTGGTATTTTTTCTGACCTGGTGTTGGTGGTTTTAGGACTCTGGGCACTTTATCACCGCTGTCCAGTGTAAAGTGTGTGTGCTCTCTATGGTAAACGTGGTAAGATTGGTCTACACCTGTTTGGCGTATTTAATTTACCTATCAGTCCCTAGTAAAGTGGTATCTCATATACCCGGGGCCAGAAAATTAAATGCTTCTGGTAGGCTTGCAGCGCTGCTTGTGCCACCCACCAAAGTTGCCTTTCAAACCTGTCTCAGGCCTCTGCTATTGCAGGGCCTGCGCGCGCAGTTTACTGCCGCTGTGATGTGGCACATAAAGTGGTTGCCACGTATGTGACTCCCCTTTTACTACATATCAGTCACCCCTAAGGTAGGCCCTAGCTAGCCCAATGGGCAGGGTACACTGTAGGTAAAAGGTAGGACATGTGCCTTAACTGTGTGGCATGTCCTGGCAGTGACAAACAGCCATTTTGGTTTCTCACTACTGTGAGGCTGCCCTCTCATAGGAATGCATTGGGGATTCCCTGATATGTGTTTCAGTGGTAATTCCTGACATGAGAGGTGTAGCGTGGTCAAGTTTGGTATGTTTGGAAAAGTGGTAATAAATGCTGCATAATGGTGTTCGCACATTTATTATCACTATTTTAGAAATGGCACTTTTAGAATTGGAAATTTCTGTGTGTTATGTGTCTTTGTGCCTGCCTGATGTGTATTGCATGTCTGGCTCTGGATGACAGGGGCTGGGGAGGTGCAGTGGCTCCAGAGGGGCTGGGTGAGTCAGCGCTTGGCTAAATAGGCCGATCTGCATTTGGAGTAGTGGGAGGAGTAGCACCTGGACCTGAATAGGACTGTGCCTGCCTTACACAATGCTGGCTCCACTCCCCTGTGGTGTGTCTGGGGCCAGATCCTACACTAACAATGAGGGTTGTTGTGCACTGTAAAGATGGGATTAAGTGCCCCCCAGAACTGGTTTGGACTGGGCTTAGGCCCGTGACAGGGGGAAGAACAAAGACTGAAAGTGGTATAAATATTGAGGCTGTGACCCCATGAGTGGGGTGTGCTTACTTGGAACTGGAAGAGAGGACACTGCAGGGGAGGCACCTTGCCAGGAGGAAATACTGTACTGTCACGAGGAACCGGCATCTGACTTTGCTTGCTTTTGTTGTGCTCACCTGTGGCCTCCTAAGTCCCAAAAAGGATTGTCACGTTGTTACAAGAAGAGGACCCTGATGAGCTGGCCTGTTGGTTGCTGCCTGCAGTAGGTGCCCCCCGTCCCCCAGTTGTCCTCCAGTGACTGGTTAGGGCAACCCTCGCTGTGAGATAAATAGCGCGTGGTGAACGCTTTGAGGTGGCAGTGCCTGAGTCCAAGAAGAAGGAGGGGCTCACCCGGCCCTGAAGCGAGGACCGGGCGCTACGTGTTGCCGTGCAGTGTGTGTTGGGCATTTCACCCATGTGGTGACTGAACCACGGGAGGGGAGATCTACAGCTGAGGAAACGCTCTCCCTCTCGCTCTTGAGTGGTTTGCTTTGGTGCAGCCGGGGCTCTGCTAGATGGCCCTGGACTGCCAAACTGCGCAGGAACAGTGAGGATTACCGGATCGGGGAGTCCTCTACGTTGCCTAGCAACGTCGACGTCGCTGAGGGCGGGGCTAGCCACTGTGAGGAGCCAGCAGCGTGTGAGGCAGGAAGCCGCAAGCAGGAAGAGTCGGCTGGAAGGAGCTCCCCAGCGTTGCCCAGCAACTCTCCGGAAGCCAGGCCGAAATGAAGCCTGGTTGGGGATAGGGCTCCCCCTCCAGAAGCTAATCCGCCAGAGACTCCGCTCCAGGATCCGCTCCTGCCTCACAGGGAGCTGATGCTGTTGATCTGGGGAGTGAGAACAGCGATCCTGCTCCCGGGTCCCCTGCTCTTTGTATTGGCCCGGAAGGGGCTGCATTGCCTTCGGCAGCTGGTCAGAGGCACGCCCCAAGGGACCTGACCGGGGAACAAGTGAGTTCCCATTTTGTATTGGGGGAACCTGCCTACTTGGGGCCAGTCACCGGAGAGCCTGTAGATTACCAGTGCACGAAGATACGGGGCATTGTTGGTCCCGTTGGCCCGAAGTAGTGGCCCGGGCCCTTTCCCGTGGTATGGAAGCTGCGCCTGCCTACTCTGCAGCATGATCGAGGCACAGCATTGTGTGCTGGGAAGGCACCACGAGGTGGTGGTAATTCGGAGGGGATATACTTCACGCTAATGACCTCGCATTCGTGCCCTGACGTTCCTAGGTGTAGGGTGGTACATTGCCAGGGTTCTGGCACCACATGTACAATGTCATGATTGTGTTGCCCTGAGGTAAATGTACATGGAGTGTTCGCTTACCAGAAGAAATTATCCTCCACTGTCTGCACAACAATTCAGGGCGCGCCATCCGTTCGCATCTCCTGCCTGTGGCAGACTCAATGGGCCTGACAGGTTTTCCATCTGGCCTCTACTCTTCCACACCTCTTTTGCTGAAAAACAGGGACTGACGAATGCATTACTGTTCTTCCAGTAAACCCTCTCATAGTCTGCTTTACAAGTAAATTAATTACAGTATATGTTGAATAAAAATTAATTTATCCGTCTTTGCCAACCGACATACACCTATATGAAAAAACACGTTTTTTGTTTTAAGGTTCAAGTAGGAAAATATGTATTGTGCCTTGCAGGAGGTGGAGTAGCTCCTCTTTTTTACTCTGCTAAAGGTGCATGTTAATCAGTGGAGGCTGGTATTCTGGTATTTACGGGTGGTGGGGGCGGGGTAGTTCGCAAGGCAGGTGGGGAGAGGGGGGATGGAGTAAAAATAAAATAAAATACACTTACCTCTCTGCCGCCGCCGCTGCAACCCATCCTCCTCCTCTCGGTCCTCTTCGCCTGCAGGGCAGTAAGCAGGAAGCACCCGGCTCCCAGCCTCCCAATAGCCAATCACAACGCTGCAATGCAGAGTTGTGATTGGCCTGAGCACCATGGATCGGCGCTCAGCCAGAGAACGGGAGGCTGGGCATGTTCTCCATGCAGGCTGTAATGCAGCCTGCATGGAGAACATACAAAGTGCGCATGACGGTTTGACCAGCCTGAGAGGGCCGGCCAAAGCGTCATGCACACTAGGAGTGGGCAAACCACTCCTCCCCTGCCCTGCGAGCTGAGCAGCCCAGCCCCGCCCCACCCTGTTCCGGCTGAGCAAGGGTGTCAAAATAAAATGATAATAACAATGAGTTATTATCATTTTATTTTTACCGTTTTGACCTTCTTAGTGGGGAGACGCTCCTCCGCCTTAGCGGAGGAGCCGCCAATGATGTTAATTCATTTGCAAGTTAGCATATGTGAGTATTTTGTTCTTCTATAACCTATGTCTTTAGAAGTCTTTGTCTCTGAGGCTCCAGTTGAGCTCCCCTTAACGATGTATTTATTTGTTGTATATACTGTTCGGTCACATTCCTATATTTTACTATGGGAGCATGCATTCTGGCCATAAACTGGCCATAATGCATGCTCCCGTAGTAAAATTGGAGGTGCGGTTCATCCCTGCACCCCGTGGCAGGCACCTAAAGGTGCCTGCCACAAGGTGCTGGGATCAACAGGAGGTACCATAGGTGCCACTTCGGCCTCCTACCAGAGGCCGTGCACCCAAGGGACCCCTGCTTGGGCCCCCAAAATGGTTTTTGACATGGTTTCCATGTCGGACAGACTGGCATAGAAACTATGTAAAGACCGGCATGGAAACGATGTCGGAAACCGTGATTGTAATCTCAAGGGCGGAAAGACCCACCCGTGAGATTACTTGCTGCATTCCGACTGGCAGACAGGCTCTCCGAGCCCATTCAATGCCAGCCGGAATGACCGGTCAGCTTCCTTTCCGACTTCCTCCATCAAATTGAGGCGGTCAGAAATGAATCCGTCCGACCCATTACGATGCGGCTCGGAAGGCTCCGACCGTCGGTCAGAGGCTTCTGAGCCGCATCGTAATCCGCCCTTATGTGTTCAGTAAATTTCTGTGATAGTTACAATTTCCTGAAGAGGTTCTGGAAGTCTTTTGTGAATACCTAATTCCTCGAATGCATGTATTAATATAAAAGATGCGCTTTAGTAAATACTTTGCTCTGTAAAATGTTTGTTTTCTCTGTGGAAAGAAGTTTATATTTACACCTGCTGCAACTCTTTATCCTAAACTCCACCAACTTTCCTAGTCCTCATTCACATTCTCGATATAGATTTTCTCCAGCCTAAAATGGCAGTAAATATTCAACTGTGACCAGGGAACATGCCACTCACAGTTTGTGAATAGATTGTAGTTGCTCAGCTAGTTACCAAGCGTACTGGCGATAAATCCATAAAACATGCTATAAACAAAAGCTCGACTTAGTGCACATGTGCCTTTGAAAAAATGTCATTGTCTCATTGATTAAAAAAGGACTGCAACCTATATAATTAATTTTTCAACTAAACTAGCCTACACGAAAGCAAGGCATACACAAACGTAATCTGACAGATTCCTGAAGTATCTCACAGCACGCTTTGCATCACCCCTTTAAACTTGCATGGCCCCCATCTTGCTCCCCAACCTTTGTTGCTCTTAAGATGCAGTACAGCAATACAATTGCATAGCTGGGCTGTGACAAGGGAAATGAAGAGACATTGGATTTAATGGTGGCACTGTACTCGATGAGCAAACATCCATGAATAAAGTTTAAAAGAATGAAATAAAAAAATAGCAGTCAGTGAAATGTACAACACGTGATCGCTGTGCCAATGGAAGGTCAAGAAACATTTGGCTTACTCTAGAAAAATGTCATGCAAAGAAGGAAGAAATGGAAAATATGAGAGCGAGGGATCAGTTGGTAAGGATTGTGGCATATGAGTGCCCCCCAATGCTAGCATTAGAATACCGTTAAAAAAAAAACAGGAACATTTTCAATGCATAATTAGTAGCATAACAGTAAAATACATTATAAACTGAAGGAGGCAATTGATTGGCAAGACTTGGATCAGTAGCTAGAGAATTGAAAATTGAAATTGACTTTATTAGGAAAGAGAAAATGTTAAGGTCACAACCTTAAGCAATTAGTGCAGCAAGCAGTGAGAGGGGCGATAGATCAGCACCACTTAGGCATTGGTTGTTGCATCATTCACGTTTTTCACTAGCCCACATTGTAGTCATTCAGCATATTTACAGGGACGTAGCTTTGGGGGGTGTATAGGATGGAACACCCCTCAATAATTTCCTAGTTGGGCCTTGGCCTTACAATGACAGTTGGATCTGCCAAGAAAATAGTTGCCATGTAAATCATGCAACAAACATCATGCAAAAAATATGATAAAGTTGCTTAACATTTTAAAGTGTCTTTCTTTAACATGCAGAAGCGTTTCACCTTGGTACTTCAGATTTAAGTGATAATGTTAAAACAAGAATTTAGAAATATTCGTGTCCCCGCGCCCTCATGACAATGTCATTTGTACAATCAGAGGCAAGCCAGTTGTCATGTGTAACCAGTATGTCGCCTAGATTCTTATTAGAAATGGAGAAACATTATAGTTGTTTACACCAAACACAAGGTTTGTGTACAGCCCACTTCATGAGCTCACGCATTTGAAAGTGCTCTCATGTGATAAAGAAAAAGGAGGCTCGTGAAATCAAATATTTGCCTACGATTACAAGATTTGTGCAAGCTGGGAAGACGGGATTGATTCCAGATTTTCTGGTTTCCCCGTTGTGCAATTCCGCTACTAAATGGGCATCTCTTTCTCTCATCTCTTTCACATCAGAGGTTACTGCTTTGCTGTTCATTCTTGGCACTTGAGGTTAGAACGTGGGGGCAGCCAGATGCCACATGAAAACTCATCTTGTTTTGGGTTCGAGGGTCCAAAAGAACCTCCAGATGAGCCAGAGCGAGGCTTCTAGCTCTAGCTTTCAGTGGTTCTCTCACCTCTTAAGACTAGGCCTAGGATGGAAGAGTGACCTACAAAGATGTGTGTGATGTGCAGGCAGGGCAGAGGCTTTGGATCTGATTGGGCCCCTGATCATCACTTGCTCTACATCAGTGTGCCAACTGCAGGGTTTTAACTGGGTCCAGTCCTGTCAGGTCTCGCATGTAGCAGTAATTAGAAACTGTCTCTGAAATGTATCCGTATTGGATCCTCAATTTACAGGCAAAAACAATGCTTGAATTCCCAACACTGGCTGTAGTAAGCCTTGAGGTAATCCATAAGAACAATGCAGTAAGAGTTGGTGGAATGTTCCGTTCCGCCCGCTGATTTGGCAGAATTTTGGCCACTCTAAGTTATTTTTTAATGTGGAGTTCAGGCCAAATTCTGCCCATCGCAGTGTGGCAAAACGTTTCTCCTGCGAGGCTCCAGAATATGTGAGCTGGCGAACACGAAAGTGATCTGGCATCTCCTAGCGTGATTTTCTAACATGGGTGTTCACTGGCGCTTGTGGTCAGAGGGCCGCCATTCAAATGGATTTGCTGCCGCTCTAGTTGATTTTTCTTCTCAAGTGCCAGCAAAATCAACTTAAATGGCTGAATGCTGGTGCGCACTGCATGGTGGCATTTGCGCTGATTTTCAGCACTGCTCACACTACCTGTGCTAAATTGTAGCACAAGCAGAGTGAGCTGCATATTTTCCTCCAGTTGGTGAAATTCATCTGAATCTTACTGAGTTTTTCTGTAACTTCGCGGAGTTCCGCCCACCCCTACGATGCAGTCAATGTTTACATTTTATTTAAGGTTCATCTCGCATTCCATATTAGTATTTGTTTTTCCAATATGTTATATTTCTGTAGTTGTTTCATGTCACATATGTCCCTTTTAAGTGAACACAGTCACCTATAGGCTTCTGGGTGCGTTCTGGTTGAGGGTGAGTGAGAGCCAAATTGAGAGTGAGAGTCTGAAGGTAGTGTGAATTTCTCACGGTGCCTTTCAGTGTTGCATTAAGGTGTTCATTAAAGAAGAGAGAGCAATGGTCCCTAATACCAACATATTGTCATCGAAATCAAATACATTTCTATTTGATATTATTGAATAATATTAATATACATTTACACATTTTCATCCAACGCTCTTTGCCCTGAAGAGCTTTTGCACCCCACTGTACATAGAGATTTATAATTGGATGAAAATTTGTAAATATATATGATATTTAATTTCCATGACATTTGTTGGTATTGGGGACCATTGTTCTCTGTTCTTTAATTGCCTCCCCAGGTCCCTAGTGATCATAGTGCTTCCTTTGTTTTTTAGTATAGCATAAAGGTGTTCTCTACAGAGAGCACTGAATGATTGCCACATATTAGCCAATTGTAATTTTAGGGCAAAATGTGTAAAGGAGATACACCACTCAATATTTTGACAATGCCAGAGGAAATAAAAATGGACTGCTTAAATCTGAGTTGATGGGTTGTGTGTGGAGAGGGATGGTAAACTGAGGAGATGAATAGAAGTATGCGCAGGAGACGAAAGTGACAAGATGATGTAAAGAGAAAAATGATGATGCATGAGATATGCAGATGATTTCAGCAATAGTTGGAAAGAAAAAAGGAGTAAGTGAATAACAAACTGAAAGAGGACATAAGGAAGTGGCGTGAAGGGAAACCGAATTGGTTGAAACACTCTGAAGACCACTTCCTCTTCCACAGATCTTAGCAATGATTAATTCAGTCTCAAATGTTCAGATTTGAACATTTTGTAACTCCAATTATTTAAAACAAAATCTTTGAGATATTCATTTATTTGACACTGCTAAAAAGCATTGGCAAAGCCAACGGGTGTATCTGGATACAATAGCATACAACTCAAGAGAGCACCCAAATACTGGCCAGTTGGCGTGCTTTGTAAAGCACAGGATTGTAGCTTTTCACACTCTTACATATGGAGGCCAAGTCTCTTGGAAAGCATTCCTAGTAATACTTCTTTGACTGTGTCCCTGTGATGTAAAGTCCCGAAGGGCTGACTCTATCTTGAACGGGCCAAGACTCCATTTTCTTTATTTTTGCATAATAATTGATATTTCTGCCTTTGACGCAAATGTTTTCTGTTCTTATCTTTCCAAGCAACTTTGAAATTGTCAAGTCATTCAGACATTGACATTGATAAGACACCTGATGCGCAGACAGTGACCTCAATAGAACACCTGATGAAACATTAGTCTGGGACATGTGCCTTGTTACATTTATCTCAAGGTCAGATAATAATAACAACATAAACAGTTTAGTCTGAATTGATGTGTTTTTACCTTATTTGTTTATAAGAATGCATCTAAGACTAGCATATTGATGCATACAGGTTATGTCAGAAAATTCTAAGGTTGTGCCAGAAATTCCAGTCATAGATAAGATATAGTATAATAGTCCCACCAATTGACCACTTGGCAGGAGAGGTCCTTCACCCCAGATTATTGTGAAAAATACTGCCAGAAGATGTTTAAACTGCCGTGATGTAGCTGCTTTCCATTCTGCACTGAAAGCTGATAGCAAGCCAAGCCCAGGAGGAGAGAAACTGCTGCTGATGCTTGTTTTGATTTCGTGGGAACCCTTTCTCCCGACTGCTGATAACTCAAGCGTTTTGCTGTAAACAGGTATGCAGTGCATTGATTCTCCCTAACAAACTAGATGCAAGATATGCTACTCCACGCTCTCATAGTTTAACACATAGAAATAGGTTTTAGGGTGTTAAGTTGCTAGATGACATTTAAACTGTGGTAGAAATGTTAATTTGATTCTCGTTCTTTGCAACGTACCTTAGTGCTGTTTTATTAATATTTTGTGTGGTTATTCTACATGTGCTAAGCAACAGTATGAGACCAATTAAATGAACACTTCTAAGCATAAAATGTCTTATTCTTAGTGCAGTTATTGGGGCAGATTCACAAGCCTCCTGCGCCACCAGTACGTCACTTTTTGTGACGAACTGGTGGGGTATTCCTCTGCCCCATATCTACAAGGACAGGAAAAGCCACCCTGCGTGACTTTTCCTGTCCTTGTAAATATGGCCCCTTTACACGCAGCACTTTGCGTGAAAGGGGCGTTCCATGGGTATTGCTGTGGGTGTTCCCACGCAACACCCATGGAACAAGACACATTTCCAGATTTACAGGGAATTGTAAATCTGGAAATGCGTTAGAATGCTACGCCTCCCCAGGGGAGGCGTAAAGAGAGCGCAACGAGGAGAAATGTTTTCATTTCTCCTCATTTGTTCCTCTTTCAGTGCGTGCTGCATTCTACAGCACGCATTGAAAGAGGAAAATGCCTGTGGTGAATGTTTTTGTGCAGGAAGGTGCCCCTTCCTGCACAAAAACAATCTCCCCATGACGCAGGCATCCTTGCACCATGGTGCAAGGGTGCCTGCGCATGGCAGCTGTTTGTGCGCCAGCGCAGGGGAGAGCAGAGGAATGCGACATATTATTGTAAATATGCCCGCATTCCTGTGCTTTGGAAGTGCTGCAGCATGGCGCAGCCAAAGGGCTTGGGTTGCCGCGCTGCGGCACTTCCTTGTAAATCTGCCCCATTGTGTCTGATATTGTAAAGAACGGAATTGGGTTTTTCATATTACCACTGGATTCCTGTTTAGGGACTATTAGTAACCTAAAAACACGGACACCAGTTTGACTATGTATTGAATGGGGTTGTGTGGGGCTGCAACAACCTGCTTCTTCAAGTCCAATTACTGGTGCATTGCACTAAGTTCACTTGTGACACCCATGGGTGTGAAGGCAAACCTTGTAGAGCTAAATCAGAGTTTTAGTTTAAGCAGCACCTTTTATAGACTCTCCACTTTTTTCATCCCACTTGAAGTACTGGCCACATGGGCAACGCAAAGTGTTATAGCTTCATGCCCCTCTTAGACTGAATGTATGTGTTTGGACATTCAGAATGCAGTTTTCAGAAATTATATTTGGCTCTTAAAATATGTCTTTTTAACTGCAGCATTGATTTTCCTCTATCTAAATCCATGTATGTATGTGAGACATATCAGACACATGATCTGCATTCCAGTGATTTTATATGGCACTGCCGGGTCCTAACAAAATCCAGCTTTGTTCACATTCACCAGTTTTAAGCTGGATCTTCAAAGCCCTCTGCACTGCACCTCCTACATCTCTTAGGCTCTGCCTGGACTGTCACCCATCTATCTCTGCGGGGTTAAAGTGGGTGACAGCGCCAGTGTTTTTATAGTGGTTTCATATCTACTCAGGGAATAGCAGAGCAAGAAGGTACACTTTAGTGACACATCATTGGCATTACCAAAGATTAGTTCTTATACCACTTCATGTTGTGTCATTCTCAAGTGCTGTAAATAAAGAATGTTCTTGTAAATTGTACACGTGGTAAACTCAATTACTGGAATCACAAATGCATGTATGACCATAGGACTGGAACCAACATGTCAGCAACAAGGTGTACACCAATCTGCGATGGCTCACTACTAATCTTTCTTTTATAGGCTTCTCTTACCGCCAGCAGTGGCCAAGCAACATTGTATATCAAAAGCATCATGTTTGTCATCGTGGAATCTTAAATTACTAAGGTGTTGTTTGCATGTGCACAAGGGAACCAGCTCCAAGTGAAGCAGCATCAACGTCATCTACACACATCCATTCATATATACATCCACTTGTGCACATGCACACACTCACAAACAAGATCCATCCATACGTATGCACATCTATATTACATCACAGGCATACATATATTTCACATACACCAAGTCACCATTAATCCACCCATAAACAAAAATTAACCACCAAGCATCTTTGCACAAATACCCTCAACCCCAAGCCATTTTCCTTTCACATGCTATCTCCATCCACATGCTCCATTTATCTACACATCTGTCTATCAACACAAATTCAGCATTCAGCAAAGCATAAATTCAGCTTTCCACTAACTCAACTTTCCACCAACGGATACCACCATCAAATTGCCCATCCATTTGCTCATGCATCAGTACAGGCATTCACCCCTCCAGACATAGCATAACATAGCATGATACCATATATGTATTTGTAAACAAACATTCACCCCTTACAGCATCTTGGTGCTGAAATAACATATAAATATATATATATATATATATATATTCACTGAAAAAACCATAGGTTTTAGGGACAGTTATAGTTACTTGGACATTGCACTCGTACAAAACCCGTGAAATTCCCCCGTTATAGTTAGTTCAGCTAACTATAACTCGCGCCCGCAATGCACTGCTGATGATGTCACATATTACATCACTCATGACATGGTCAGTGACATCACTGATGACATCACTGATGACATCTCAAATGACATCACTGATGACATCACTGATGACATCACTGATGACATCATCCAGTGACTGTGTGTTTCTGTAAAGTTTAAATATTTTTAATATATATAGGAAAAGACGTATTGAAGAATGAGTGGGTGTGTAAGTGTCTGTATGGATGATTTAGTAGGTGCGTGACTGACTCTATAAGTGAGTGATTTAACGTATCTTACTGAATGCATGGGTTAGTGACTAAACTGGATGAATGTCTGTATCCGTCTGTCTGTTGCTGTGTAAGTGGCTGCATGTGTTTGTGAATAGCTACATGAGTGTCTATATGAGTTATTGAATGCTTGTCTGAGTATCTGTATGGGTGCCTGAGTGTTTGTGTGGGAGGGGTGTGTGCAACTCTGTGCATAGATGTGTGAGTGGGTGATTCACTGGGTGGATGGTTTCAAGAGTGCATCTGTGATAGACTGTATGGGTGGGTAAGTGTGTGTAAGAGTGTGTTAGTGAGTGAATGTATGTCCCAGTGGTACATGTGTGAGTAACTACATATGTGAAAGGCAGTATATATGTGTGTTGGAGTATATAAATAGCTATAAGCAAGAGTGAATGATTGTGATAGTGGCTGTATGGATGAGTGTGTGCTTGTATCAGTGATTGTATAAGAGCGTAACAATGTGCTACTATTTGTATGAGTAAGTGAGCTGGTGTGTGTATAACTGTATAGGTGAGTAAATGGCAGTGTGTTTAATTATTTGCATGACTGACTAGGTGTGTGAGTATCTCTATGGATGAGTGGCGTTGTTTGAGTGTCTATATAGGAGTAAGAGTGCATATGATAGTCCTGTACTGAGTGACCGTAAGTATGAGTGACTGTACGGGTGAGTGAGTGGATGTGTGTGTGTAGACCTAAGAATCAGTGAGTGGGTATGTAGTTATTGGTGTTGGAGTGTCTATGGTTTTGCGAATGGCAGTCTGTAATTTAGAGTGGGTGTATCAAAGGTTATATTAGGGTGTGAGGAGGTGCATCAGATTATCACGTGGATGATGTCATCAGTGATGTCATTTGAGATGTCATCAGTGATGTCATCAGTGATGTCACTGACCATGTCATGAGTGATGTAATATATGACGTCATCAGCAGTGCATTGCGGGGCGCGAGTTATAGTTAGCTGAACTAACTATAACGGGGGAATTTCACGGGTTTTGTACGAGTGCAATGTCCAAGTAACTATAACTGTCCCTAAAACCTATGGTTTTTTCAGTGAATTTCAAAGGTTTTTTAAATGCTAATTTGTAACTATAACGTGTCTGAAACCTATGGTTTTTTCAGTGAATTTCAAAGGTTTTTTAAATGCTAATTTGTAACTATAACGTGTCTGAAACCTATGGTTTTTTCAGTGAATTTCAAAGGTTTTTTAAATGCTAATTTCTAACTATAACGTGCCTGAAACCTACGGTTTTTTCAGTGAATTTCAAAGGTTTTGTAAATGACAATTTTTAAATGTATTAATTGTTATATTAATTTTTTTCATACTGATTTACTACATTTTTAGAAACAATTTTTTTTTACATATTTTATTTTTTAAATTACATTGTAATTACATTATACATTACATTACAAAAAATACTTTCTCATAATGAATTACTTTAGTTTAAATACTTTGCAGATAGGCAATAGACTTTTAAGTACAGTAGTTACAGTTGTTGCAATGGGCAACACATTTTCAAACACAATGCAACATTCAGCTCAATGTGAATTTCTAGTTAAATGCAATTAGTTACTTTATGGATTACTTTTGTAACCACAGGACTGGATCCTAGATTCAGTCCTGGTACATCTCCTGTAAACAGTTGAGTAAAAGCGTTTTGGTTACAGTCGTGATTTTTAAGGAATATTATTGTATTTTAAAAGTTGACACTTAGAAACTTTTTCTCATAGAATCACCAATGTTATCCTATGGAAGGAAATTCACTTAGCAGGTAAAAACTGTTATCGTTACTTTTTCTTACTCAGTGTTGGATCCTGGATCCAGCACTGGTGCATCTCCTGTAAACAGTTGAAAGAATGCGTTTAAGTCATACAGGCGATTTTTAAGGAATATTTGTAGTTTGTGAAAATCAACACTGAAACTTTTTGCTGAAAACCAGTCAATCTTAGCCTATGAAGGAAATTCAAGTTACCGGTAAGTACGGTTAAAATTACTTTTGAGGATCAGTACTGGGCTGAAAGATGCAGCACTGAGGTCTCTCCTGATAACAGGTGAGTAAATCGGAATTCGTATTTCGGCTGATTTTAGAGGAATATTTTAAAGTTCCAAAACTCCACACTTAGGAGAATTTCCAAGTGAAACCAGTCAATGTTAGCCTATGAAGGAAATTCAAGTTACCGGTAAGTACGGTTAAAATTACTTTTCAGGACCAGTACTGGGCTGAAAGATGCAGCACTGAGGTCTCTCCTGATAACAGGTGAGTAAATCGGAATTCGTATTTCGGCTGATTTTAGAGGAATATTTGCACAATGGTGAAGGGAGGGGGCGGGGCCTGAGGTGACATCTGTGCAAAGGCGCCCCGTTGCGCGTTTTAAGTTGGGGTATTAAGTCCCCTTGAATCCTGAGGGTCCCTAGGGGCCAACTAGCCCACCAGGAACCTCCAATATGCGCCAGGGGCTGCGTTGCAGAGACGTGTAGAGAGGCCACACCCCTTTACACCTCTCTGCAACGCAGCTCTGTGGCGCTTTCTGGATGTACCTGTTGGGCTAGTTGGCCCCCAGGGACCCTCAGGATTGAAGGGGATTTAATTCCCCATCTTAAAACGCGCCACGGGGCCTGTTTGCACACATGTCACCTGAAGCCCCGCCCCTCCCTTCACCACTGTGCAAATGCGCCCGTGGCGTGTTTTAAGTTGGGGGATTAAGTCCCCTTGAATCCTGAGGGTCCTCGGAGTCCAACTAGCCCACCATATACCTTCCAAAAGCGCCACAGAGCTGCGTTGCAGAGAGGTGTAAAAGGGGTGTGGCCTCTCTACACGTCTCTGCAACGCAGCCCCTGGCGCATATTGGAGGTTCCTGGTGGGCTAGTTGGCCCCAGGGACCCCCAGTATTCAAGGGGAATCGTTCCTCCTCTGCAAACGCGCCAGGGGCGCGTTTGCAGAGTGGTGAATGAAGGGGCGGGGCCTGCGGGCCCGATCGTTTTAAAAAAAAAAAAATTTTTTTGTCTCCTGAAGGGGGGCTGTGTGGCCCCCTTCCTTTTTCCTGTTTTTATGCCCTGGGGACCCCATCCCCCAGGGCCTTACCCCTTTTTTTAAATTTTTAATTAAAAAAACGGGGAAGGGGGCCGCGTGGCCCCCCTTCCCTGGGCCTGTATTGGCCCCGGGGACCCCATCCCCCGGGGCATGACCTTTTAATTTTTATTCTTTGGAGGGGGCTGCGTGGCCTCCTCCTCTGGCCATTTAAGGCCCCGGGACCCCATCCCCCGGGGCCGGCCTTTCCATTTTTTTTTAATTTTTAAAATTTTTCTTTTTTGGGGAGGGGGCCGCGTGGCCCCCTCCTAGGCCACTACTTGCCCCGGGGACCCCATCCCCCGGGGCTGGCCCTCTCCGTTGGGGACTGTGGGGGTCCCCAATCCCCCCACAGTCCCGCCGGCTCCCCACGTCCCTTGGGAGCCGGCATTGCTTTCCACATGGGGAGCAGCTGACATGCTGCTCCCCATGTGGAAAGCAATGTGCTTTGGATATTGGAAGAGAGAGCAGGTTTCCCTGCTCTCTCTTCCAATATCCAAGCAGTTTGCTATGGCAGGACGGGAGCCGCGAGGCTCCCGTCCTGCCATAGCAGACTACAGTGTCCCGGGGTAGGCAACCCGGGACACTGCAGGAGCCGGCCCTGGGGGTGGTGGTCCCCAGGGCCATCAAGGGCTCCAGGAGGGGCCGCGCGGCCCCCTCCCTACATCAGCACAGCCCCGGGAGGTGGTGGTCCTCGGGGCTTCGGGGTCCAAAACGGACCCCCATTTTAATTTGTTAATGCCCCGGGAGGTGGCGGTCCCGAGGCGTGTGGGGGCTGGAGCCCCCACACAGGTTGTTAAATTAATAAAAAAAGCCCCGGGAGGTGGTGGTCCCCGGGGCTGCGGGAGGGCTCAGAGCCCTCCCGCACCATTTTTTAAAAAGCCCCGGGGGTGGCGGTCCCCGGGGCTTGGGGGCCTTTGAGGCCCCCACACATTAAATTATCCCCCCACCATGCCCCCGGGACTTGGGCCACCCGGGGCCAATTACATCGAGCGCGGAGACCGCGCTCGATTTTTTTTCGGCAGGATTCGCGCACCTTGAGCGCATCCTGCCGATTTAAAAAAAAATGCTTTTGCCCAGGGGGTCCTTGTGGGACCCCCTGAGCAGGCCTAGGGGGTTAGGGTGTTTCTACCCTGCCCCCTTTGTGCGTTTTGCGCACTTGTTTCTTTTTTTTTCTCGGCGGGATACGCGCACCCTAAGCGCATCCCGCCGATTTAAAAAAAAAATCTTTTTCTGCCCAGGGGTCCTTGTGGGACCCCTGAGCAGACCTAGGGGTCAGGGTGTTTCTACCCTGCCCCCTTTGCGCTTTGCGCACTTGTTTCTGTCCCTCGGTTCTACCGAGGGACAAAATGGCTGCCAACACTTCCTGAATCGGAATGTTGACAGCCAGCTGACAGCCAATTAGCATGCAGCTCGTGATCGGGACGGTGCGCGCAGGGTGCGCTGAGGGTACGCGTACCCGACGCGCCCATAGATATATATGTGACTTTACTTGTGAATTTCTCAGGAACTACTGAACGGATTTACACCATTTAAGCAAAAGGCACCAGTCTGAACCAAGGGCTACCTCTTTGCCAAATTTGGTGTAATTCCGTTCAGCAGTTCGGGCTGTAGCTGCGACTAAAGGTTCCTATGGAAAAATGAATGGGGAAAACGCGTTTTGGGACCCCCTTTTTCTCGGCCCCCGCTTCACGTATCACCCGAGACTTTCAGGGTAGGAGCGGAGCGGAGCGCTCCAACAAGTATGAAACTTTCACGAAGATTCGTCAACCGGCGCCAACGTTATTTCAAATAGAATGTCGCGGATTTCCTATGGATAATAGGTTGTAACTATAACTATCTACTGGCGACCGCCAGTAGATAATATATATATATATATATATATATATATATATATATGTATATATATATATATTATCTACTGGCGGTCGCCAGTAGATAGTTATAGTTAGGACCTATTATCCATAGGAAATCCGCGACATTCTATTTGAAATAACGTTGGCGCCGGTTGACGAACTTTCGCGAAGGTTTCCAACTTGTTGGGGCGCTCCGGTCCGCTCCTACCCTGAAAGTCTCGGGTGATTCGTTAAGCGGTGGCCGAGAAAAAGGGGGTCCCAAACGTGTTTTCCCATTCATTTTCCCATAGGAAACTTTAGACACGGCTACAGCCCGAACTGCTGAACGGAATTACACCAAATTTGGCAAAGAGGTAGTTCTTGGTTCAGAAAGAACCCTTTTTGTTAAATTGTGTAAATCCGTTCAGTAGTTGCTGAGAAAATCAAAAGTAAAAGTACATATATATCTATGGCCGCGTCGGATTCGCGCACCCTCCCGATCACGAGCTGTCTACTAATTGGCTGTCAACTCTCCAAACCAGGAAGTGTTGGCAGCCATCTTGTTCCTCGGTAGAACCGAGGAACAAGAAAGCAGTAAAAAGTGCGCAAAACGCACAAAGGGGGCAGGGTAGAAACACCCTGACCCCTAGGTCTGCTCAGGGGTCCCACAAGGACCCCTGGGCAGAAAAAGCATTTTTTTTTTTTTTAAATCGGCAGGATGCGCTCAGGGAGCACGAATCCTGCCGGAAAAAATAAAAATCGAAGCGCGGTCTCCGCGCTTCGATGTAAATTTGCCCCGGGTGGGCCAAGTCCCGGGGGCATGCTGGGGGGTTTATTTTATGTATGGGGTGCCTCTAAGGGCCCCCAAGCCCTGGGGACCACCACCCTCCGGGGCTTTATCATAAATGGTGCGGGAGGGCTCTGAGCCCTCCCGCAGCCCCGGGGACCACCACCTCCCGGGGCTTTTTTTTTTTTTTTTAAACCTGTGTGGGGGGCTCCAGCCCCCACACGCCCGGGACCACCACCTCCCCGGGGCACTAAGAAAATTGAAAATGGGGGTCCGTTTTGGACCCCAAGCCCCGAGGACCACCATCTCCCGGGGCTTTCAAAATGTAGGGAGGGGCCGTGCGGCACCCCATCCTGGAGCCCTTGATGGCCCTGGGGACCGCCACCCCCAGGGCCGGCTCCTGCAGTGTCCCGGGGTGCCTACCCCCGGGACACTGCTGTTTGCTATGACAGGACGGGAGCCTCGCGGCTCCCGTCCTGTCATAGCAAACTTGGTTTGCATTTTGAAAGAGAGAGCAGGAAACCTGCTCTCTCTTTCAAAATGCAAACTAATTGCTTTTCCACACGGGGAGCAGCATGTTAGCTGCTCCCCATGTGGAAAAGCTATGCCGGCTCCCGTAGGACACGGGGAGCTGGCGGGACTGTGGGGGTTTGGGGACCCCCACAGTCCCCAACCAGAGGCCAGGCCCCGGGGATGGGGTCCCCGGGGCCATAAGTGGCCCGGGAGGGGGCCACGCAGCCCCCTCCCCAAATAAAAAAATAAATAAAATAAAAAAATAAGGGCAAGGCCGGCCCGGGGGATGGGGTCCCCGGAGCCTTAAATGGCCTGAGGAGGGGGCCACGCAGCCCCCTCCATATTTTTTATTTAAAAGAGGGCATGCCCCGGGGGATGGGGTCCCCGGGGCCAATAGAGGCCCAGGGAAGGGGGGCCACGCGGCCCCCTTCCCGTTTTTAAAATATATAAATAAATAAAACAAAAATAAATGCTCAGGCCCCGGGGGATGGGGTCCCCGGGGCCAAAAGTGGCCGAGGGAAGGGGGCCACGCAGCCCCCTCCCATAAAAAAACAAAAACAAACAAAAACGGCATCGTGCCGGAGGCCCCGCCCCCTCCCTGCAGTACTCTGCAAACGCGCCCCCTGGCACATTTTAAGAAGGGAAGTAATTCCCCTAGAATACTGGGGGTCCCTGGGGCCAACTAGCCCACCAGGAACCTCCAGTATGCGCCAGGGGCTGCCTTGCAGAGAGGTGTACAGAGGCCACGCCCCTTTTTACACCTCTCTGCAACGCAGCTCTGTGGCGCTTAATGGAGGTAGCTGGTGGGCTAGTTGCACCCCAGGGACCCTCAGTATTCAAGGGGAGTTAATCCCCCGACTTAAAACGCGCCACAGGGCGCGTTTGCACAGTGGTGAAGGGAGGGGGCGGGGCCTGAGGTGACATGTGTGCAAACAGACGCCGTGGCGCATTTTAAGATGGGGAATTAAGTCCCCTTCAATCCTGAGGGTCCCTGGGGGCCAACGAGCCCAACAGGTACATCCAGAAAGCGCCACAGAGCTGCGTTGCAGAGAGGTGTAAAAGGGGTGTGGCCTCTCTACACTCTCTGCAACGCAGCCCCTGGCGCATACTGGAGGTTCCTGGTGGGCTAGTTGGCCCCTAGGGACCCTCATGATTCAAGGGGACTTAATCCCCCAACTTAAAACGCGCCACGGGCGCGTTTGCACAGATGTCACCTCAGGCCCCGCCCCTCCCTTCACCATTGTGCAAATATTCCTCTAAAATCTGCCGAACTACGAATTCTGATTTACTCACCTGTTATCAGGAGAGACCTCAGTGCTGCATCTTTCAGCCCAGTACTAATCCTGAAAAGTAATTTTAACCGTACTTACCAGTAACTTGAATTTCCTTCCATAGGATATCATTGCCTGCTTTTTGCTGAAAAAGTTTCTAAGTGTTGATTTTGAAACATACAAATATTCCTCTAAAATCAGCCGAAATACGAATTCCGATTTACTCACCTGTTATCAGGAGAGACCTCAGTGCTGCATCTTTCAGCCCAGTACTGGTCCTGAAAAGTAATTTTAACCGTACTTACCGGTAACTTGAATTTCCTTCATAGGCTAACATTGACTGGTTTCACTTGGAAATTCTTCTAAGTGTGGAGTTTTGGAACTTTAAAATATTCCTCTAAAATCAGCCGAAATACGAATTCCGATTTACTCACCTGTTATCAGGAGAGACCTCAGTGCTGTATCTTTCAGCCCAGTACTGGTCCTGAAAAGTAATTTTAACCGTACTTACCAGTAACTTGAATTTCCTTCCATAGGCTAACATTGACTGGTTTCACTTGGAAATTCTTCTAAGTGTGGAGTTTTGGAACTTTAAAATATTCCTCTAAAATCAGCCGAAATACGAATTCCGATTTACTCACCTGTTATCAGGAGAGACCTCAGTGCTGCATCTTTCAGCCCAGTACTGATCCTCAAGAGTAATTTTAACCGTACTTACCAGTAACTTGAATTTCCTTCCATAGGATATCATTGCCTGCTTTTTGCTGAAAAAGTTTCTAAGTGTTGATTTTTGAAACATACAAATATTCCTCTAAAATCAGCCGAAATCCGAATTCCGATTTACTCACCTGTTATCAGGAGAGACCTCAGTGCTGCATCTTTCAGCCCAGTACTGGTCCTGAAAAGTAATTTTAACCGTACTTACCGGTAACTTGAATTTCCTTCATAGGCTAACATTGACTGGTTTCACTTGGAAATTCTTCAAAGTGTGGAGTTTTGGAACTTTAAAATATTCCTCTAAAATCAGCCGAAATACGAATTCCGATTTACTCACCTGTTATCAGGAGAGACCTCAGTGCTGCATCTTTCAGCCCAGTACTGATCCTCAAAAGTAATTTTAACCGTACTTACCAGTAACTTGAATTTCCTTCCATAGGATATCATTGCCTGCTTTTTGCTGAAAAAGTTTCTAAGTGTTGATTTTTGAAACATACAAATATTCCTCTAAAATCAGCCGAAATCCGAATTCCGATTTACTCACCTGTTATCAGGAGAGACCTCAGTGCTCCATCTTTCAGCCCAGTACTGGTCCTGAAAAGTAATTTTAACCGTACTTACCGGTAACTTGAATTTCCTTCATAGGCTAACATTGACTGGTTTCACTTGGAAATTCTTCTAAGTGTGGAGTTTTGGAACTTTAAAATATTCCTCTAAAATCAGCCGAAATACGAATTAAGATTTCCTCACCTGTTATCAGGAGAGACCTCAGTGCTGCATCTTTCAGCCCAGTACTGATCCTCAAAAGTAATTTTAACCGTACTTACCAGTAATTTGAATTTCCTTCCATAGGATATCATTGCCTGCTTTTTGCTGAAAAAGTTTCTGTGTTGATTTTTGAAACATACAAATATTCCTCTAAAATCAGCCGAAATCCGAATTCCAATTTACTCACCTGTTATCAGGAGAGACCTCAGTGCTGCATCTTTCAGCCCAGTACTGGTCCTGAAAAGTAATTTTAACCGTACTTACCGGTAACTTGAATTTCCTTCAAAGGCTAACATTGACTGGTTTCACTTGGAAATTCTTCAAAGTGTGGAGTTTTGGAACTTTAAAATATTCCTCTAAAATCAGCCGGAATCCGAATTTCGATTTACTCACCTGTTATCAGGAGAGACCTCAGTGCTGCATCTTTCAGCCCAGTACTGGTCCTGAAAAGTAATTTTAACCGTACTTACCAGTAACTTGAATTTCCTTCCATAGGATATCATTGCCTGCTTTTTGCTGAAAAAGTTTCGAAGTGTTGATTTTTGAAACATACAAATATTCCTCTAAAATCAGCCGAAATCCGAATTCCGATTTACTCACCTGTTATCAGGAGAGACCCCAGTGCTGCATCTTTTAGCCAGGCACTGACCCTAAAAAGTAATTTTAACCGTACTTACCAGTAACTTATATTTTCTTCCATAGGAATCCATTGTCTGGTTTTCAGCAGAAAAGTTTCAAAGTGTCGATTTTCACAAACTACAAATATTCCTTAAAAATCGCCTGTATGACTTAAACGCATTCTTTCAACTGTTTACAGGAGATGCACCAGTGCTGGATCCAGGATCCAACACTGAGTAAGAAAAAGTAACGATAACAGTTTTTACCTGCTAAGTGAATTTCCTTCCATAGGATAACATTGGTGATTCTATGAGAAAAAGTTTCTAAGTGTCAACTTTTAAAATACAATAATCTTCCTTAAAAATCACTACTGTAACCAAAACGCTTTTACTCAACTGTTTACAGGAGATGTCCCAGGACTGAATCTAGGATCCAGTCCTGTGGTTAGAAAAGTAATACATAAAGTAACTAATTGCATTTAACTAGAAATTCACATTGAGCTGAATGTTGCATTGTGTTTGAAAATGTGTTGCCCATTGCAACAACTGTAACTACTGTACTTAAAAGTCTATTGCCTATGTGCAAAGTATTTAAACTAAAGTAATTCATTCTGAGAAAGTATTTTTTGTAATGTAATGTATAATGTAATTACAATGTAATTTAAAAAATAAAATATGTAAAAAAAATGGTTTCTAAAAATGTAGTAAATCAGTATGAAAAAAATAAATATAACAATTAATACATTTAAAAATTGTCATTTACAAAACCTTTGAAATTCACTTAAAAAACCGTAGGTTTCAGACATGTTATAGTTAGGAATTAGCATTTAAAAAACCTTTGAAATTCACTGAAAAAACCATAGGTTTCAGACATGTGATAGTTAGAAATTAGCATTTAAAAACCTTTGAAATTCACTGAAAAAACCATAGGTTTCAGGCACGTTATAGTTAGAAATTAGCATTTAAAAAACCTTACAAATTCACTGAAAAAACCATAGGTTTTAGGGACAGTTATAGTTACTTGGACATTGCACTCGTACAAAACCCATGAAATTCCCCTGTTATAGTTAGTTCAGCTAACTATAACTCGCGCCTCACAATGCACTGCTGATGACGTCACATATTACATCACTCATGACATGGTCAGTGACATCACTGATGACATCACTGATGACATCTCAAATGACATCACTGATTACATCATCCATGTGAGAATTTAATGCATCTTCTCACACCCTAATATAACTTTTGATCACCCACTCTAAATTACAGACTGCCATTCTAAAAACCATACACACTCCAATACCAATAAGTACATACCCACTCACTGATTCTTAGGTCTACACACACACATCTACTCACTCACCCGTACAGTCACTCATACTTACAGTCACTCAGTACAGGACTATCATATGCACTCATACACCTATATAAACACTCACACAATGCAACTCATCCATAGAGGTACTCACACACCTAGTCAGTCATGCAAATAATTAAACACACTGCCATTTACTCACCTATACAATTATACACACACCAGCTCACTTACTCATACAAATACTAGCACATTCTTACGCTCTTATACAATCACTGATACAAGCACACACTCATCCATACAGTCACTCTCACAATCACACACTCTCGCTTATAGCTATTTATATACTCTAACACACATATATACTGCCTTTTACATATGTAGTTACTCACACATGTACCACTGGGACATACATTCACTCACTAACACACTCTTACACACACTTACCCACCCATACAGTCTATCACAGATGCACTCTTGAAACCATCCACCCAGTGAATCACCCACTCACACATCTATGCACAGAGTCGCACACACCCCACCCACACAAACACTCAGGCACCCATACAGATACTCAGACAACCAATCAATAACTCATATAGACACTCATGTAGCTATTCACAAACCCATGCAGCCACTTACACAGCAACAGACAGACGGATACAGACATTCACACAGTTTAGTCACTAACCCATGCATTCAGTAAGATATGTTTAATCACTCACTTATAGAGTTAGTCACGCACCTAGTAAATCATCCATTCAGACACTTATACACCCACTCATTCTTCAATACGCCTTTCCCTATATATATTAAAAATATTTAAACTTTACAGAAACACACAGTCACTGGATGATGTCATCAGTGATGTCATCAGTGATGTCATTTGAGATGTCATCAGTGATGTCATCAGTGATGTCACTGACCATGTCATGAGTGATGTAATATGTGACGTCATCAGCAGTGCATTGCGGGGCGCGAGTTATAGTTAGCTGAACTAACTATAACAGGGGAATTTCATGGGTTTTGTACCAGTGCAATGTCCAAGTAACTATAACTGTCCCTAAAACCTATGGTTTTTTCAGTGAATTTGTAAGGTTTTTAAATGCTAATTTCTAACTATAACGTGCCTGAAACCTATGGTTTTTTCAGTGAATATATATATATATTAATCAACAAAATGCTGCTCGACAGCTGGTTTCGAGGGCACACACAACTCGCCAACCTCCGGTCTGTTGTTTCTCAATTTTGACCCCAAATCCTGATAATTCTATTGTAGCCGACGCGTTTCGAGGTGAGAATGCCTCTTCTTCTTGGGCTGGTTAAAAGCAGGCAACACAAGCTCGCTGTGCTTGCAACCATATTTATTCAGTTTCGTAGCCCCCTAGTGGGCCTGCTCGATAATACACAGTTCCAACGCAAGCTGGGACTAGAAGTCCTGGGCGAGTGTCAATCATCCCTGAGTGGGTGTGTGGCCCATTCAATTATTACCAAATTGTTCTCCAAATAGTAAGGTTCAGGCATCTGGGGGCAAAAAGATGAGAGGCTGTGGGATTGGAACTGTTTCCAAGCCGATTATGCAGTACAGTGAGCACGTATGAAAACATTTGCCCCCGAATGCCTGAGCATTCTCACCTCGAAACGCGTCGGCTACAATAGAATTATCGGGATTTGGGGTCAAAATTGAGAAACAACAGACCGGAGGTTGGCGAGCTGTGTGTGCCCTCGAAACCAGCTGTCGAGCAGCATTTTGTTGATTAATGTTATTGAGCGGACGCCGAGTCGCAAAGAGGAGCACCATCCCTTCGTAAAAGATGAGAGGCTGCGGGATTAGAACTGTTTCCAAGCCGATTATGCAGTACAGTGAGCACGTATGAAAACATTTGCCCCCGGATGCCTGAACCTTACTATAAGTAGAACAATTTGGTAATAATTGAATGGGCCACACACCCACTCAGGGATGATTGACACTCGCCCAGGACTAGTAGTCCCAGCTTGCTTTGGAACTGTGTATTATCGAGCAGGCCCACTAGGGGGCCACGAAACTGAATAAATATGGTTGCAAGCACAGCGAGTTTGTGTTGCCTGTTTTTAACCAGCCCAAGAAGAAGAGGCATTCTCACCTTGAAACGCGTCGGCTACAATAGAATTATCAGGATTTGGGGTCAAAATTGAGAAACAACAGACCGGAGGTTGGCGAGCTGTGTGTGCCCTCGAAACCAGCTGTCGAGCAGCATTTTGTTGATTAATGTTATTGCGCGGACGCCGAGCCGCGAAGAGGAGCACCATCCCTTCGTAAAAGATGAGAGGCTGCGGGTTTGGAACTGTTTCCAAGCCGATTATGCAGTACAGTGAGCACGTATGAAAACATTTGCCCCCGGATGCCTGAACCTTACTATAAGGAGAACAAGTTGGTAATAATTGAATGGGCCACACACCCACTCAGGGATGATTGACACTCGCCCAGGACTACTAGTCCCAGCTTGCTTTGAAACTGTGTATTATCGAGCAGGCCCACTAGGGGGCCACGAAACTGAATAAATATGGTTGCAAGCACAGCGAGTTTGTGTTGCCTGTTTTTAACCAGCCCAAGAAGAAGAGGCATTCTCACCTCGAAACGCGTCAGCTACAATAGAATTATCAGGATTTGGGGTAAAAATTGAGAAACAACAGACCGGAGGTTGGCGAGCTGTGTGTGCCCTCAAAACCAGCTGTCGAGCAGCATTTTGTTGATTAATGTTATTGCACGGACGCCGAGCCGCGAAGAGGAGCACCATCCCTTCGTAAAAGATGAGAGGCTGCGGGATTGGAACTGTTTCCAAGCCGATTATGCAGTACAGTGAGCACGTATGAAAACATTTGCCCCCGGATGCCTGAACCTTACTATAGGGAGAACAGTTTGCTAATAATTGAATCGGCCACACACCCACTCAGGGATGATTGACACTCGCCCAGGACTACTAGTCCCAGCTTGCTTTGGAACTGTGTATTATCGAGCAGGCCCACTAGGGGGTCACGAAACTGAATAAATATGGTTGGAAGCACAGCGAGTTTGTGTTGCCTGTTTTTAACCACCCCAAGAAGAAGAGGCATTCTCACCTCAAAACGCGTCGGCTACAATAGAATTATCAGGATTTGGGGTCAAAGTTGAGAAACAACAGACCGGAGGTTGGCGAGCTGTGTGTGCCCTCGAAACCAGCTGTCGAGCAGCATTTTGTTGCTTAATATATATATATATATATATAAGAAAGACTCCGCCAGACATGGATTGCTTTCCAAGTAACGGAGCACGGACCTCAGTTTTAGTGCAGCAAAGAATAAAATGTATTGCTCTCCAACCTTTACAGCCATGACGCGTTTCAGCCCTTCCTCGGGCCTTGATCACATGACACGCTCTGTCAGGTGGGTGGTTTTTTATACTGTTTTTAGGTGAATGCTTAAAGTGACAGTGACACAAAGTTACCATTGACAGCAATAAATAGTAAAATAAAACTATTTGATAGAATAAAACTGGTGTCAAAACAATAACTACCATCATAAATAGCAGATAATATTTGAGTAAAATTGAATAAAATTGAACACCAGAAGAACAGTAGTAAAACATTAAAATAACAGTACAAAAGAGAGTCCAGGTAAAATACCATAACAGTCTGTTGTCCTGAGCAATCACTAAGTTGCTCACAAAATTCTCCTCATTATTCTATTCACTGTTAATACATCTGCTAGGTACATTACGGCTTAAATGCCCAATTGTGTTGACAATTCCAAAAAGAGACAACATTCTCATGGTAGTAGTGTAAGAGTTGTCAATTGCTGTACAAACCTAGTGTCAAAAAGTGCATGTGCTTAGTGTTAAAAAGTTGTAAAAAGTGTTAAAAAATTACTAAAACCACCTATAACTTCTAATAAAAACACCCAATGTGTGCAGCTTTGATTATGCAGCATATTATAACTGGTCCCTCAATATCCGAGTTTTTCTATCATGTTCAGTTAGACTAAAGAGGAACCTAAAGGCCTGACTCTAATTCAACTCATCCTTAGTAGCCATGTCAGTTTTATAGGCAAGTATGCAGTTCCTCAGTGACATTCAAACCCCGTGGATACTTAGTATCGAGGTTGATGATATAGTTAGACTCTAAAAGTCTCAAAGTTTTGACCCTATCACCTCCTCTTTTGTTTGGCAACACAGCATCTATTAGAAAGTAACTCAAACCCTTTGGGTTCAATCCGTGTACCTCACTGAAATGTCTGGCTACTGGATAGGACTGATCTTGATTCTTTATCGCTCTTAGGTGCTGGAGCACCCTCTTGTGTGCCTGTAAGATTGTGCTACCAATGTAGCGTAACCCGCATGGGCACTCCAGCATGTAGATTACATGGTCAGATTTACAGTTGAGCGATTTGTTAATCAGAATTTCCTTCTCGTTGAAAGGGGTTTTAAATGAGATGGTATTGCTGCCATATTGGCATGCTTTACATGTTTTGCATTTATAAAAGCCCTTTCTTTGAGTTAGCCAGGAGGTAGTAATCGGCCCACTAGGGTAATTTTGAACCAAAATGTCTTTCATTGATCTCGCTCTGCTGTAGGTGATGGCAGGTCTTTTTGGGAGTAAGTGCCCTATCATTGGGTCGCTTAACACTAGAGGCCAATGCTTAGTTAGTAGTTTTTTCACTTGTCTTTCCTGACTGTTGTATTTTAAAATGAATCTGAAAGTGTTTCCTTCTTCTTGTTTAATGTTGTTTTTGGCTGCGGTACCATGTACCTCCCTGCCCTGACTGAGGAGACACTCCCTTGATTTGGTCCTGTTCTTATGAATAGCTTTGTCTATGCAGGTATTAGTGTAGCCCCTTTCTTGAAATCTCAGTTTGCTGGTTTCTTGTGCAGTAATTAAATCCTCATTGCAGCTGCATATCCGTCTCAACCTAAGCATCTCCCCATATGGGATACTACGGATGAGATGCTTAGGATGAGCGCTGCCTGCGTGTAAAATTGCGTTACCAGCTGTGGGTTTTCTGTGCAGTCTCGTTTCTAATTAATCGTTTTTAACAAACACTTGCACATCAAGGGAATTAATAGTTTCATTACTGATGGTGGCTGTAAAATGTAAATTCAGTTGGTTGTTATTCAGACTTTCGATGAACCCTCGGCCTCACTAGATGAGCCATCCCATATGACAAAGAGGTCATCAATATATCTCCACCATGCCTTGATGTTCTTAGTTACAGTGGGAATATGTTCTTTTGAAAGGACCAGCTCCTCCCACCAGCCCATGTGAAGACAGGCATAGCTGGGGGAGAAGCTGGCCCCCATAGCTACCCCACGTAATTGTTGGTATATGCTGTTTTGGAACAAAAAATAATTGTTATGCAAACAGAATTCCACCATGTTCAATAACATGAGATTATGTTGGGCATAATCTTGACCCCTTCTGGCTAGGTAATAGTTAAGAGCCCTTAACCCATCCCTATGATTGATAGAAGTGTATAGGGATGTTACATCCAATGTCATTAATAGATATTCGGCCTGCCAGGGGTAGTCCATCAATTTTTAAAAAAAGTCCCTTGTATCTTTTATATAGGAGGACAAGTAGTGGACGTGTACTTGTAAGAAATAGTCAATGTATTTAGAGGTGTTTTCAAGTAAGCTTCTGCGAGCTGAAATAATTGGTCTGCCTGGCGGTAATAAGGCATCCTTGTGGACTTTAGGAATAAAGTACAGAATAGGGGTCACTGGTTTATCATTTTTCATGAAATTGAATTCATCCGGCGTCAGTAACCCTGCATTTTTCCAGCCGATCAATTTCATGTTGAAATCATTGATGGTTTTGCGTATTGTTGAGTGATCGCTGCGGCGGTAACATTCTGCATCCTTAAGTTGTTTCATAGCCTCCGCAATGTAATCAGCTTTTCTCCACAACACTACGTTTACGCCTTTATCAGCATTGCGGATCACGATGTCTGGATTTCTTTTCAATTTAGACATCAGTGCATGAAATTGCATTTGCTATTTATTAGCTTTTTGATTTGTAGTATTCTGTATTTTGTAATTCAAATCCTTTAGTCCGCTCACAATGTTGTCGTGGAAGCTATGAATGGAATCTTTAATCATCAGAGGATTAAAAGTGGAGGGGGGTTTGAATGGGGTTTTCAATTTCAACTGGGTCGTTTTGTCGTTTATTCCATCGTTATCAGATATGCTTGGGCTGAGTGTCATATTCTCCTCCATTAGTTCCTGCATGTCTGCCAGCAGAGGCAGATCAGATTGAGTGAGATTGTATTGGAGCATGTGCTGTTGTGTTAATGTATCTATGTCACTTTCTTTTGTTTGTTGATTGTGTTGTATAAAGTGCTTCTTGAGTTTGAGTTTTCTTATGCTTTTGTAAATGTCAAAACGTGTAGTCGCGTAATTGAAAGAGCTGATCGGACAATAGGAGAGTCCTAACGACAGGAGTTGCTCTTCCGCTTTATTCAACACAACATCAGAAAGATTTATGACAGTCGGATTGGCACGTATGGAATTGTGATTCATCGTCTTCAATTTCTCTTCGGCTGTCTCTTTGGTTGTGGTTTGCCTCTTGCAGCTTCGTTTCCTTGCCCGCCTTCTTGCCTGGCATTTAGATGTTCTGTTTTTGATTTGTTTTGGTGTGGTCTTGGGCGCAGGGTCTGCCTGCGCTCTTCACTAAAAAATCCACCTCATCTGCTAATGAAAGTGACGCCGGAATCTGTTGAAGCATTTGTTTGCGTGCTTCAGTATCAGTTTCGCTGTCGGCAGCTGAGCTTAAATCTGATTGCGACGAGCATTCAACCACATTAGTCTTGCCCCCTGCTGTCTTGGAATCCTGATTCCCTCCTCCATATATATATATATATATATATATATATATATATATATATATATATATATATATGTGTGTATATAGATATATATGTGTGTATTTATATATATATGTGTGTGTGTGTATATATATGTGCGTATATAAATATATACAAGCACACAACCATTTGCTCAATCATGCATGCAGTAGTTATCAATCCACATAACCATACTGAAACAGATTAATCAAATAGGCAAGGGTGATTGCTGTACATTGTGCTGTACCTGTTATTTGAGAGAGGCAACTTCATTGCATCTTGAGTTTTACCTGTTCCGTGGTTGCTGGAAGGTTGTCTGCTGCTGTAGTCTCGGGAAGAGAAGCGTCCACTCCTGTTACTGTGATGCACCTGTTCCCTGAAGGAGAGAAGCTTGTACTCTGTGCTTTACATGTTCCATGAAGAATGGAAGCTGGCACTGTTAATGCCCAGATGTACCTTTTTGTGAGAAGCATGTTGTGGTGCACTTTTTCTGTGAGGTTAGAAGATGTCAACTGATGCACATGGTATATCTGTTCTGGGAGAGAGGATAACTTGCACTGCTACCGCCTGGCTTTCCTGTTCTGTGGGTGACACTGCAGATGGTGTGCTGTACCTAATCTGTTAGGGAAGGAAGCCTGTATTCTAGTATGTCAGAAGCATTAATCACAGGCACCATTGTGTGCCTGTGTGTTGATGACACATGGGTGCGTTTCTCTTCCGGTTCTAACCACGATTTCTCATCTTCTTTGCAGACCTGCAGGAATGGTTGCCAAATTTCTCAGAGAAATATACTCAATATTTCTATGTGTGCTGAGAGTATGGAGATGGTGCTTAAATAGCAGTTTGTGGAAAACGTTCTGGAGCAGATGTGCAAGCATTTTGCACTGGGTTTGCATCACAAAATGCAAAACATGTTTTGTGCTGGAAGGCTGCCTGAAAGTAACTGAAAGCAATGCTTTGTGCTGCTTTTCATTACTTTGGGTCAAGGAAGTGTGCCAAGGGTGGCCCATCAGGGTTCCCATGCAACCATCCATGTTTTCTTTATGCAAAACCCTTCTACTATCAATAGTAGACTAGGCTTTGAGACAAAAAATTATGCCTCTTTGAAACCGGTGTAAGAAAGGAGAAATGCTTTTATTTCCTCTAACTTTTCACACTTTGCTCCGTACAGTACATATCCAAACTGAGAGAAGTTTTGAAGTTAGTCAAAGCATAGTATTTTGTACTGAAATGGGAATTGCTCCAATTCAAAATCTATGTCAGTCATGACGCTGACACCCTATAGCAACAGCACAAATTAAACACAATTCCTGTCACCATTATATGCACAATACTGCTCAACTCAAAGTCATACAATTGTCTTTCTCCCTCGGTGATACATCCTTGCACGGGCGGCTCTTCTGCTAAGGCAGAGGAGCTTCGCCCCACTCTCTGCTTTGCAGCAGTGAATGAAAGGAAAAATAAAATGATAATAACTTGATGTTATTATCATTTTATTTGTTCCAGCTGTGGCAGCATGGGGGCAGGGTTGCTCTGCTTGTAGGTAAGGGGAGGAGTAGTGGGCACATTAAAGTGTTCTTGACGCTTTGGCTGGCCGTCTCGGGCCAACCATACAGTCATGCTCACTGGGCATGTTCTCCACCCAGGCTGGGATACAGCCTGGATGGAGAACATGCCCAGACCCCACCTGAGCGCCAAACTACGGCAGTCAGACCAACCACAACGATGCACTGCAGCGTTGTGATTGGCTCAGGGGAGTCTGGCTGCTACCTGTTTGGTGTACGCAGAGGAGAGACGACGTGGGACAGAGCGGCGAGGAGGTAGGTGTCGTTTTCTTTTTTTATACCCCATTACCGCTACGCCCCCGCCCCGCCACCCCAGATCTGTGCCAGACTTTACTGTTATACTGGCAAATTATATCCTATCATTAATCAACAGATCTATTGTGAAAAGTTTAAAATAAGCTAACTACATCCACAAACAATTAGAACTGCCTCAAGATATATAATTAGAGAAGGTAGTTTAAAATTTAACAACCACTTGAAGATAAGCAATTGCACACCCCTGCAGAAAGAAAATTGCACATTATCTTCATATCTTTACATTTGTGATACCATTTCGATATTTCCTAATAAAAGGGAGAACACAATAGGGATCACTGGCTCCTTGCTGTGTAGATCACCACAGAATGCATGGGTTTTATGGTCCAGTTAGCTTAGCTATAAACTTTCCTTTGCTGGAGTTTTAAGTATCTTCTCTCATGACATGCTGCTGAGTATTTTGCAGCATTTTCTACTATTTTGCAGTTTTCACTAAGCCTGACCTTCCTGATTTACATCTTCTTAAAACTTAGTCTGCTGCTGTGTCTGGGAAACTAAATATCTCACTGTTTATCCTAAACATGATGTTGGGTATGGGCTTTTACCGGCCTTCTCTTCTGGGCCTCTCTGCCCTCTATTGCTGTCAGGAGAAACTGGAATAGAGTGGACAACATAGCCCAGACTGTATCACTGAAGTCCTATGCTGACTATCCTTACTTTTCCAAATAACTGAAATATAATACCCTTAACCCTTCCCAAACCACCATCCAGAGGATCCAGCTTGAGCTATCCTTTTTAGTTGGGTACACCTTGTTGCTTGTTGGGAAATTTCAGACTCACACCTCCTAACATTATTGACCAAGCTATGCTCCTGCATATGTAGGGACTGTGCCTTAAGCCACCTTACATATGTAATTTGGCTACTTCTGGTGTTGTGGGGAGCCAGTGCTGTAGGTGGTTAGACAGGGGGTCAATGTGGAAACGTCATGTAGTAGAATCTGGCTGGCAGTGAGGGTGACCACTTCTTGTCATTACTGATTAGAGACCCAATCTGTGACATGTGCTGGTTCTAGCAGGACCACAGCATGCTTACTATATCACAGTCAGAGTGCCTATGTCGCTAGACCTTGAGTTTAGGTTAACATCCACTGTGTATGTCCTAGCCATCCATGTAGAATCTTAAAGTAGCTAAGCTTCAGCCAAGCTTTACGGATGCCCTTGTCCTTCATTAACAGTAGTTTCAACAAGTTATCTTCTGGGAAATGAACAGACAGTATGTTTTGCCGCCACCCCCTTAGTAATGGCGTCAAGTGTTTTACAACGACATGCTCTAAAGTTGTGGAAACTAAGCCAAAACACTAGTTCTCTGAACCTCCTCCTCATACTCAGGTATATTAGTACAGGTGAGTCAAGAAGCTTTATTTGTCTGGACCTCAGATCTGATGGCAAGCAGTGGTGTAGCTCCATTTAATTCCATATGTATGAACAGGAACATAGGAATTCTCTCTAGAATGTAGCAAAGGTTTTCACTTCGCTGACTGACAACTAGTCCTGAATTGACTTCACTCCTTTCATCTGCTAGTTGCTCCAGGAAAACATATTTACACCCATTGAATGTTGTCGTTGTGCCATAGAAGTGCGCTCCTTTGTAGGCCAGCACAAACACCCATAGGTTTATGAATAAGATATCATACATGCCCTGTGGAATGTATAATGGGGTTCACTATTTCAGCCAGCATCGATTTGTTGTAGTATAATAATTTAGTGCCTTTTAGTAGGTTTACAGGCTCTCTTTTGTGCTGTGCCATATTGGATTGTCATTACTATATCAAAACGAATAGCACATGTATCCCAGCTGAGGATCCATCCAATGTGATGTCATGTGGGATAGTCAAAGCCCCTGGAGTTTGTGGTTGCATACAGTTTAGCTATTTTCTGTCCTGGTTTATATTCTCCCCAGACAAAGCTCTAACACTTACTGTCTATTTGTATGAAGAGCAAACTAGATATTGTGAGGAGCACCATTCCATAAACGCAGGTGTATCTAGGTGTTATTGTCATTTTTAGTGTTTGCATTTCACTGTGGAATCACAGCTCTATTTTTGACCAGCGGTGACATTCTGCCCCTGTATTCTCTAACAAGAGGACTCTGTTATCGCATATCATTGGGATGAGACTTGTATTCACTAGTATGCCCAGGTATTTCAGTTTGCTTGGAAGCCACTTGAAGAGCAAGCCGTCCAAGGATGAGTTGACAGTACAGGATGCCATGCAACTTTATTTTGTTCCTGGTAATTTTGTAGCAAAAAAATCAAAAGTCACATACATGCCATTTGTTTTGGAATCAATAAGGTGGGATTTGACAGAATAAACATTATGTGGTCTATGTATAGTAATATCTTCTCTAAGGACCGCTATTCCTCTTGCTATTTGTTAGAAATAAGAGAGGAGATAGTGGGTGGCCTGTTGTGTGCCTCTGTTATCCTGATATGTACGTGAGCAACATCCTCCACAATCCTGTACCATATATTCCATGTACAGCCACCTCACCTTATTAATGAATTCCGGGCCTATTCTCATTCTTTCCATAATTTGGAACATGTAGCCCCATTGGAGAGTAATGGATCAAGAGGGATATGATAGTACTCAGCCTATTAGTAGGACCCGTCCCTAGTATCTTGACATCTGACTTCAGAAGCGAAATGGCTGACATTTGAATCAGGGTTGGTGGTCTCTGTCGGGGTTTGGTTTAAGACAAATAGTTGCCTTTTTAAAGGCTTTTCTCAGTGACACCTCTTTCTCAGCATTTAAAATACCCTGCAAAGTAAAATTGAGAGCTGGTTTTGAAGATAAGTCTGTTGGGGATGCATTTCCACCTGGGGCTTCACCAGTGGCCATTTCCTCACTGGCTTTCATGGTTTCTTCCTCTGTGTTGCCGAAGGGCTTTCCTGTCATTGTGTCCGTCTTTATTGAGTTATTGAACTGGGTCAGAAATTAGGTAACCTCCCTTATGATCTCTAGTGGGTGGATCAGCAAGTCCCTTTTCATTCCTGATTGCAAAGATCACAGATGAGGATTCTTTCTGCTTGAGCTTAGATACTAGTAGTTTTCCGGCCGTCTAACCATGTTTGTTATGCCTCTTTGTCAGGTGCCTAAGAGCTTTTTTAGCCTGGGATGTCAACAGTGTATTAGAATCCAATTTTACTTTGACCACGTTGTGTAGGGTATTTGAGGGTGACCAATTGTATTTTCAAGTGAGGCCTTGAATTATTCCCTCATTTTCTGCAGTTGCCCCTTAGCTTTCTTCCTCTTTACAACCAATTCTCCCATCAGCACTTACCTAGCCTTTGCCTACTGCCAAATTAATTGCAGTGAGTCTCCTAATTTCTTTCCTGAAATATTTAAGAAAGGATTGCAGTTTAATTTAGCTTCATATGTTCTGTATTGTGTGACATTAATGTACCATGAGTGCCTGGGTGGCAATGGAATACTAATTCAATGGACAGTTTGTCTGAGAATAGAGCATGAGGTGGCAGTTGCCAAGACTGAGTTTAATGTAAGAAAACAGTCTAATAAGGCAGATGCACTATTAACACACAATAAGTAGGTATAGTCATGTTCAGTTTGGTGGAGTAGTCTCCACAGTTCTACGACTGTGTGGTCAGACATCCCATCTAGAAGATTCTTCCTGTTTCTGCCCCCTGCCTCAGGTGATCTGCTGGATTTATTTAGGAGTGGGCCAATAGCCATATTCCAGTTTCCACCTGCCATCATCTTTACCCATGCAAAATTTAGACAGCTGTGATAATAATTAAATTTTGTTCCCCACTGGGATGTAGATCGAGCCGATAACCATCATAGAGCCTTCTGCTGTCACTTTTGTAAAATCTAACTTCCCTAGGTGGTCTGATCACATTTTCAGTCCCTAGCGACATTCACTTTCTAAATAATTTGACCATTCCTTGTTTTCAAAATCGGCTGATGAGTTTCAAAGGGGTCCAGATATTTGAGTCTACAAGCATGTTCCATTTTGCCCACCATGGACCTCTTGAGTTTATCAGCCTTCTCCCATGACAAGTGTGTTTAGTGCACTAGGGCTCTATGTGGAGATTTGGAAGGGAATATCTGAGACCTGGTCCAGAATTCAGAGGAGACTGCAAATGATCCGCAGTGACGGTTGATGAACCACAATTGGATTTGTGGCAGACCCCTCTCCCTTCCCCAACCTGAACTGACAGTGGTCACCGAAGCTTTGCTTCTCAGTTGGGTTCGCCACCTAGGAGAGGTAGAGATCAGAGGACTCTGGTCTCCTGCACAATTTCGGCTCCATATCAATTTTCTGGAGCTGCGTGCTCTAAGCTCTTTTTAAGTCTGATGTAGTGTGTGAAGCCATACATATTGAGAGAAATTATATAGATGTTTCTATTGCGGGATGTACTTGGCATATCAGCTGCATGTAATCTATATATTTACAGAAATAATCAATCCAGACACCCCAAACATTTACTTTGTCCACAAGGGTCAAACTGAGTGTTAGAAGCCAGTCTTTGGTTATCCAGTGGCGTTGTATGTCATGTCTTGATAGTAAGGGTGTATATTTTACTCATAGCCATATGTGCAAGCGTATCCAATTAAAGATTGTGTAATCAAAATCTATGGCGTTCTTCCCTTTTAAATGTTTAATCTTGATAGGGTCAGTTGTTAGCGTTAACCCAATCAATGGAGCATAAGTCTGGCAAGTGAGTTTTAGCTGCCATATGTAGAATGTGAATGTGAATATTGATGAAAACAAAATGTTCAATGGCATTCCCAAATAGTGATGTGTTGTAAGTCTATAGATCTTGCCACCTTTACAGATGAGCTTGTCAACCCAGATCTGTTTGATGTCCCACTACCTTAACAAAAGTGTATTAGGTGTGGCAGCATAATGAGCAGATGATTGATAAAGATGGGTGTCTCTGTACCTCTGTCAGAGTTAGGAGAGCTATTCATGTTGTGAAAGCATTCAATTCCACAGAGGATGTGGTCTGTAGTCAGTCATCATGTACTTGTTGCAGGGGATTTATTGCAAATTTTGAAGATGGTCAGTGCGTGCAGTTAGTCATGTGGTGGGTCATCAGTACATCTTCCATAGTCAAGCTCCTATGCCCCTCTTGCACCCATCTCAGCTAAGACCAAACATATTCTCCTATTTAAATCAGTTTTTCTAACCTTAATCCAGGTGGATAAGTGACACTGAGCATCCACATGACCTATCAGCCCAATGTTCGGCCCGCCACATCACAATATCCATGACCTGGTGTACAAGCTTTATGTTTATGCCACAGTAAAAGACGGGGGGTAATAAATATGGAACATCTCCAGTATGAGGTGACAGCACAACATGAACACTGTCAATAAACAGGCATCTCATTAACCAATACATCTCAAAGTAGAATCAAATGAAGGGGCTTTCCATGGTGATCACAAACTTTCTTCTGCCCATGGCACTGGCCCATTTTTGTCTCCTGTATTTCCTCACCCAGATCTTAGACATTCTCAAGCCTATTTCATTCTTCATTCAAGGGTACCAGGTCTGTTGGTTGAGTGGGTATGGAGGTAGCAATCTCAATTTTGAATTTTTGTGAAACATTTATTACTGTTCTTCAAGAGTGTCTAGAAATTGTTCCAGGTCATCAGGCTGAACTGACTCCCTGGTTTTTCTGTCCTTTGTTATTATCTTTATAGTCAGTTGCTGCAGATTGAACCTTATGCCCCATCTATGTAATATTGAGCACACAGTTAAGAACCTCCTGTATTTTATGTAGTTTCATGTGAGAAGTCTTCTGATATGAATATTGTGTTATTGCCACATCGAAATGGACCATGTTTTAAGCTGACATGTTTCTATTTCTGACTTGTAGTAGTCTTAGAAACATGTTGAGGTGAGTCTATTGCCCATTAGTTCTGTCTTTGAAAAAGTTAATACATCACTATTGTCTGAGATGCGCGAGAGTTTAATCTCGTAACATCTGCTTCTTTCGTCTAAGTCCGTCATTTTTCTTTGTAGATACCTACACAAAAATAAGGAAGGAGAAGGAAAAAGCTGACTTTTATGTGGCAGGATACACTCTCCCAGTATTATGTCACATCAAAGTATTAATGCAAAAGAAACAATTGATGGACGGAATGCTGGACAATGCAAACATTCACCCCCAGTCACAAGGATCTGGGTTAAATCCATCATTCTTTTGCTCACCACACCAGCCCAGTTTGGACACAGCCATATGCAAATCAGTCTTGACCCTGTTCCTTGTGGGAACAGTCCAGCCCGAACTGCCAAGCCAGGTCCTCCCTGGACCGGAAACAAGCATCCTGGGACCGGTTTCAGGGCATCACCCTTCATCAGCCAGGCTAGCTTGAATCCAGTGGTGTAGTGAGCACGGGACCCACATCTGGGCATACCCTTCCCACTTAGGGTGACAAATGCAAAAGAAACAATTGATGGACGGAATGCTGGACAATGCAAACATTCACCCCCAGTCACAAGGATCTGGGTTAAATCCATCATTCTTTTGCTCACCACACCACCCCAGTTTGGACCCAGCCATATCCAAATCAGTCTTGACCCTGTTCCTTGTGGGAACAGTCCAGCCCGAACTGCCAAGCCAGGTCCTCCCTGGACCGGAAACAAGCATCCTGGGACCGGTTTCAGGCCATCACCCTTCATCAGCCAGGCTAGCTTGAATCCAGTTATGTAGTGAGCACAGAACCCACGTCTGGGCATACCCTTCCCACTTAGGGTGACAAATGCAAAAGAAACAATTGATGGACGGAATGCTGGACAATGCAAGCATTCACCCCCAGTCACAAGGATCTGGGTTAAATCCATCATTCTTTTTCTCACCACACCACCCCAGTTTGGACCCAGCCATATGCAAATCAGTCTTGACCCTGTTCCTTGTGGGAACAGTCCAGCCCGAACTGCCAAGCCAGGCCCTCCCTGGACCGGAAACAAGCATCCTGGGACCAAACTGGAATGGCATGGTGAGCAAATAAACTTTGGATTTAGGCCAAGATCTCTGTACTGGGATGAATGCATGACATTGTTCTGCATTCAGTCCATCAATTGTTCTTTTTGCATTTGTCACCCCGAGTGGGATGGGTATGCCCAGACGTGTGTCCCATGCTCTCCATGCCACTTGAGTCAAGCTATCCTGGCTGATGAGGGGTGAAACCGCGAAACCGGTCCTAGGATGCTTGTTTCCAGTGCATCAATTGTTCTTTTTGCATACATCAAAGTATTAAGCATAAAACAGTAAGCAGGTAATGAGGTAATGAGGCCCCTCACTGGAGAGATGATAACCAACAGGAAAAGACCCAACTCACCATGGAGACATGCTTCACAATCAGGCCCCTCCTCACTGTGGTACACGCAGTGGGCTCCCCCTGGAGTGTATAGTGTGCCTTCCTAATACTGAAATTCCTAGGGCACCAAGTGTTTCTGTACTAAAACTGCATTGGGAGTGACTTGACAAGAACTTTATTAATGACTCCATTTCACGTGAATAAAAACTATGTTCTCGGAAAACTGTGTATTGCAGATCCTCAGTTTATGTCAACATTTCTGATAGAGATTTCTAACCACAGAATCCTTACTTTTTTGTACCCTTTTGTCTATTTTGTTTTTAAAAATCTTTTTGCTCCCAGTGCGCAAGGGATATGTCTCCCAACAAACTCACAGGATTTAAACCATGTGCTGAGGGTCAGGAATAGACATATGTCTGTTCCTGACCCACACTTGGTTTGTCTGCGATGATCTCCACTAACTGCAAGTTGATGCACCTCAAAGCATTTAGCAAGCGGGTGATGAATCTCCTGGCAGCGCAACAGAAGAAGGCTCCGCATGAATTTCGTTCAGAGGGAGACCTCAGGCCTGCTTGTGGAGCAGATCCTATGGACATTCATCAAACCACTCCAAGTCGCAATCGTCAATGTCAGGTAAGACAAAGATGCACAAGAAGAAAAGATCTAAATGCTCTTCCGCCTCTCCTCATCAGCACCACACCCATGGTACCAGCAGCTAGGTCCCTTTCATGCTTCTCGGAGTTTCTTGGAGCTGGAGCTACTCCTGCTCAATCAAGGAGTTCTACGATGCCATGCACTCCATGTATGCGGGTCAGCGGCTCCCTTTGGCGTGACTCCGAGCCCCAAGTAGCTGAGAGGTGCCCCTGCTGGAATACCGCTGGCAGGTTCATACCCGATGGCAGCCAGACCCTCTATATCCATTCCCAAATCTGGACTAATGCCGGCACCTACGCCAGTCCCAGCTTCCTCAGCACCATTTCGGGTGCCATCAACGCCACTGAAAGATGACCCTATTGTCCTCTCTGAGATGGTGCTGTCTCGACGCCACTCAGTACTGACACTGGCACTGGCACTTCTTGAACGTCGTCAATCTACCCTGGACTAGCCACCCTTGTACAGCCCCACCTTCCCTAGAGGGGGCTGAGGCCCCCTCGTGGCCCCCTGAATGATAAGCTCTACCAGGAGGAAAATTGGTATGAGGAGCTGGGCGACTCCATTGGTCTGGACACCTCACAAGACTCTGGCCTGTTTTCTCTTCCAGGCCCAGACACAGAGGAAGGAGCGTCTTTCGACATAATATTGCGCAGGGCATGACCTACAGCTACCCTTCATTGAAGTCAAGACCAATTTCTTAATGGAGGTGCTTTTGCTAGAAGTAAGCACTGCGTATCCCCTACTCCTATTGTCACGACTCGCTCCCTGCGTTCTCGTGTCCACCACTAGGGGGCTGAACTGTGGGACTCTCCAGTGTTCTAAAAAGCTTCCAGACCCTCGCCTTCATGTACATACTGGTTCCCAGCAATTTGGACTCTACTTGGAAATGGCCATCCATTCCCAACCCATGCCGGGTTTTGTGGAAGCCAGCCTGCTCATGCCGGAAACACCATTACCTAGAATGCCCTGCTCACTGCTTCGTCTCCACCCCTGCAGGCCAAGGATGGGTGGAGGAATTCAGCTCACCTGTAGCTGGATGCTGCTAGCCTGCTCACACCTGATGCATGTGATTACTGTGAGCTCTTTTAAGCCCCAGCTCCCTTCAGTCCAGTGTTGGTCATTGTAGCTGTATACCTATGAGACTGATCCTTGTTTCCAGTGTTTCCTGAGCTTTTGATACCCTTGTTTCCAGTGTTTCCTGAGCTGTTGATATCTTTGTTTTCAGTATTTCCTGAGCTTTAGTTATTCCTTGTTCCTGACCTGCAGCAGTTTCCCTTCTCCTGAACTAGCACTGCCTGCAGTGCTACTTTGACTCCTGAGCTTTTGCTCAATTCTAGTTCCTGCTCCAGCACTGCCTTCAGTGCTACTTTGTTTTCCTGATTACTGAACCAGCGCTATTCTTGTATAGCCTTGTAGCCTCCCTTTCTGTATATCCTTTTCCAGTCCCTGCTTTTCTTCCCATTTCCTTGGTTCCAGTTCCTAGTTTGCTGTCTCTCTATTCCTGCTGTCTTGCTTCTATTACCTGGTATGTTTGTTACCTTCTTTCTGCCAGGTGTGCCCTGTGATTTCTTTCCTTCCTGTTAAGCACTCCTCCTTGCTAGCTCATTGTCTAGTGTGCTTGTGTTTAGTTCTACCCCCTTGCTGTTACTGCCTTGTGTGTTCCTGTTTGATCGCCAGGATCCGTGGGCACAGCTGACTACCTAGGTGGTGTTTCTTGTTCACTGTGAGTATTGTCTTTGAGTTGCATTTATAACATCACCATTGGTATCCGCTCCACAGATCCTGCCTTTGCATGCATATCCTATATGTGGGTATTTGCAGTCAGTCTCTGTAACAGCAATTGTGGGTGAGGAACTTACTGAGCTTCAGTCGTACCGTGTGGAGCTCCCGAGTGCTTTACCCCACATTCCCTTTATTGTTAATGTTGTTTTATATATATGTCTTGCATGTCCGTCCTGGGTGTGTTAGTCAGACTCTCTGAGTCTTAGCCATCTTGTTCACTGTACAGGCTTCCCCTTTGGCTCCCTTTTCCTCCTCTGACTCCCTGTGTGATCCTGGGCAGCGCTGTACTACTCTTTCTGTGCACAGTACGTTTTCTACCCAGCCCCCAGTCCTTGCTCAAGTCCCTGACTGTGTTCCAACATAGTCCCGGACAGTCTCTGACACCTATTTAATGGGGCCCTGGCCTAACCCTGCATGGGGATTCCCGTGCACAGGATGATTGCCTGTCACTACCGCCTTGCCCCAGAGACCCTGCCTTCCTCACCTGGCATCCCACTGCTGGGAACCTGGTGGTGCAGGCCTCGACAACCAAACTTAACCGAAGCGCAATCCCTGCCACCCCCCGGATGGGAATCAAATAGATGGATATCTTTGAGAAAAGGATTTTCTCTTCCGCCAGCCTGGCATTGCTGTTGGTAACAACCGCATACCTCTTTAGCTGATATACCCATGCATTGTGGGACTCAGTTGTGCACTTGCTGCCCATGCTTCCCGAAAATGGCAATCTTGAGCCAAGCAGTGGTAGATGGGTGGGACGCAGTGAAAATTGGTGTGGACTGGACAGCACTGACTCGCTAGGTAGGGCGATGGCCTCAACAGTGAAACTCCATCTCCACACCTTCCTCAGGTTGATGGGGTATTCAGGGGATGCCCAATCTTCCCTCATAGACATTTCCTCTAATGGTTCCCATCTATTTGACGATAAGGCAGACGTGGCGCTCAAGCACTTTAAGGAGAGTTCAGTCACTGCCAGATTCCTAGGCCTCTTGATGGGTTCCCAACAACAACAACAGCATTTTGTTCACCCCTTCCAGGGCTCCCATGTGCATCCACAATTCTATCCTTAGCCCCCAGGCCAGCAGGATTCTTAGTCCTTTTGTGGCTGGGGATGTGGTTCCCACAGAGGATATAAAACCCACACCCAGCATACTGTCCAGTCCCCCTCCCCTCCGACTGCCACAGCCTCCAAACCTCTTTAGTGGTTCCTCAGCACACCCATCCCATTGACAGCAGGATCAAGCACTACCTGCCTCAATGACAAGCGCAACAAGTGGGTGCTCCAAATCGTGCCCTTCCATTTCTGGAAACCCTGTCCCTTGCCACCGTCTGCAGAATGGCTGATGGAGGACCATCTCTGTTTGCTCCGTAAGGAAGTGCAGACTCTGCTGCATCAGAAGTAGACTAAAGCATATAAAAAAGTGATGGATGGATTGCTTTAATTAATCTCAGGCACTGGTAATCACTCGGGCCGCATCCCAGTCCATCGTTATTTTGCACACCATACCACCTCAGTTTGGGCTTAGCCATATGCAAATCAATCTTGACCCTGCTCCAATGAGAAGAGTTCAGACTGAACTGCAAGACCAAGTCCTCCCTGACCTGAAACACAAGCAAGCCAGGACTGCTTTCACCCTAGTTAGGGATCATAAGCTAGGTATAGCTTGGTTCCATGTGACACAGTGTTTACGGGAACAACATCTGGGCATACCCGTCCCACTTAGGGTGACACACTAAAGTATACAAAAAAGTGATGGATAGAATTCTTGAATTAATTCCAGCCACTGGTAATCACTCAGGTGCATCCCAGTCCATTGGTATTTTGCACACTATGCCACCTCAGTTTGGACCCGGTGATATGCAAACCAGTCTTGACCTTGCTCAAGTGGGAACAATCTAGCCAGGTCCTCCCTGAACCAGAAGACAAGCAACCCAGGACTGGTTTAACCCCAGTTAGTGCTCTTCAGCCAGGTATAACTTGGTTCTAGTGACACAGTGTGCACGGTACCCATGAGGTGCACTGTGTGTAAAATAAGAATGGACTAGGATGGGGCCCAAATAATTACCAGTGGCTGAGATTCATTCAAGCATTCTATCCATCACTTTTTTGTATACTTTAGAATATCAGAAGTAGGGCATGGTTGTTATTCCCATTACTTTCTGGTGCCAAAAAAGGGTGGAGGCCTCCGCCCTATACTTGTTCTTTACCCTCTCAACACCTTTGTATGGAAAGAGAAATTCAAGATGCTCACCTTGGCTCAGGTTCTGTCTGCCCTGAACCCCAGTGACTGGATGGTAGTACAGGACTTTCAGGATCCATATTTCCACATTTCTATCCTACAGTCCCCCAGGTGTTACTTGCTGTTTAGGGTAGGCCAAGTGCATTTTTTGTTCTCCCCTTTTGCCTCACCAGTGCCCCTCATGAAAGTAATGGTGGTGGCTGCAGTCAGCACACCTGCGGAGGTCAGGGGTCCTAGTCTACCTAGTCTTCCCAGTCTTCCCCTACCTCGAGGACTGGCTGTTGAAGGCAGGCTTGCCCCAGGCCATCTTCACCCACCTCCAGGTTATGGCAAACCTTCTGCACTCACCGAGTTCACAGTCAATATGCAAAATTCACACCTGATTCCTTCTCAAATGCTTCCCTTCATCAGTGCCAATCTGGACACAATGCAGTTCCACGCCTGTTCTCTGGAGCAGAGACTCCAGGATATCGAGACTATGAAACAGATGTTTCAACCTAAGTCCTGGATTTTGGTCTGATGGCCTCATGCATCCTGCTGAGGAAGCAAGCTCAATGGCATATGTGAGCTCTGTAGGTAAGTACTACTTTTGGCATGGTTACCCCCCCAGTTTTTGACTGATTCTGATGCATCTTTGACTAAATGTGCACTGGGTTCCTTCTAACCATGATCCCAGTGCCTGTGTTCTTTTCCAAAATTGTACCTTTGTTTCCACAATTGGCACACCTCTGGCTCACATATAAGTCCCTTTTTAATGGTACCAGTGGTAGCAAGGGCCTTGTGACCAGAGAGGGTCTCTAATGACTGCAGCATGTATTGTGCCATCCTAAGAGACCCCTCACCAAACACATGCACACTGCCACTGCAGCCTGCGTGTTTTGGTACAGATAAAAGTGAAGAGTTGACCTGGCACACATCCCTCTGTGCCAGGCCTACCAGCACTGCAAGAGGCATAGGTAAGTCACCTCTACAGCAGGCCTTACAGCCCTAAAGCAGGGCATAACTGCATGAGAAGATATTCCCTATAGTGTCTAAGTCCATTCTTCGACATTATAAGTGTACAGTGAAGCCATACTGATACATGGGGTGGGAGCCTGTCACTACAAGTTCTACAGCTCCATGATGGCTTCACCAAATTCCAAGATGTTTGGTACCAAACAACTCGGACAAATCAGCCCACACTGATGCCAGTGTTGGATTCATTAATAAATGCACTCAGAGGGCACCTCAGAGGTGCCCACTGAGTACCTACCAACCCACTAGTGTATGCCTGACTTGTCTGCACCAGCCTGCCACCTCTAGACATGTTCCTGACCTCCTGAGGTGGGAGCCTTTGGCTCTTGTGGTTCAGAAACAAAGCCTGCTCTGGGTGGATGTGCTTCACACATACCCCCAAGCAGCAACAGCATAGCACGGTGGTGAGCCTCAAAGGCTTCCTGCCTTTTGTTATGCTGGCCAGGTCTTCTCCAGCTAGTGGAGAGGCCCACCCCCCTGACCAAGCCCCACTTTTGGCAGCAAGGTCGGTGGGAAAATTAGTAAGCAGCAGAGGTGTGTCCCCTCTCAGCCAGAACCACCCTTGAAGTGAGCCCCTCCTTGGAAAATCCTCCATATTCTTTTGGAGGATTCTAGCCAATAGGTTTAGGGGTATGCCCCCAGAGGGAGTGGACATACAAAGGATGTAGTCACCCTAAAGGTAAGTAGCCCCTGTAAAACCCCTAAATTGAGTATTTAGGGGCACCCCTGAACCTGAAAGAAGAGGACAAAGAAGAGCTTATCTCTGCACTACAAGGAGCCTGTCTGCAAACTTCTAACTTTGCACGACTTGTCCCACAGACCAGCGACCTCTAAAACCCTGGGAGGAGTGCCGTGGACAGCGGACCTGTCCAAAAACCAAGTTTAAAGACCAGAGCTCTGCCTGTGGTACCGTGAAGTTGACCACCTCTGCACCCAACACCCACAGCCCAAGTCTCAGGGGCCCACTGGTCCAGAAAAGGTTCCCCAGCGATCCTGAGCAAGAGTCCCTCATGTGTTGACCCCTGCCGTCCCCACATTGATGCCTGCAACCTCTGCATGACAACCCCCCCAAATATGACCGCACTTGCAAGCTGACTTCCGACACCGAAGGACACTCCTGCACCTGGAGCCCCTGGGTCTTGGGGAGATCTACCAACAATGTCTCGATACTCCTGCACACCCCAATTTACCTGTGAAGCTGTAGGTTTCTTTTATCCACCCTCCTGGCCTGAGCCTGCAGCCTTTTTCCAAGTTTGAGATTCCCCTTTGGTTTGCATCTGGTGCCCGACGCTGTGTTGGCACTCTGCACCCGGTTGCCCCTATGCCACTGGAGGTGTAAGTTTGGTGCTGCCTTTTGCCCCCAACCCTGTGCTTAACATAACCCCTGGAGACTGGATGCCAAAACCATGCTACACACCTGCAAGTAGTACCACTCCGATTGCCCCCTTTCTCCATTGGATAACATTGGCACCAGATCTCGAGTTTGAACTCTGCACCCAGCCGCCCCAGTGCCACTGGTGATGCAGTGAGGCAACTTACCTGAACCTTGCCTGCTACTGATTCCTCATCCAAGAGCTCAATTTCGTAAATCGTTTAGTTACCTGCAAATTGTATTTCCTCCCATAGGATAACATTGTATTGATTGAAAAATGCACTGGGTCTTACTTTTGATATTGAAAAACACTGATATTACAAAATGTATTTTACTATAACAAACTATCTTAGGTTCTCTAAAATAAATATACTAAAAGTAATATTTTTATAAACCATTGGTCTTGGATTTAGTCATTGAGTGTGTGTACTCATTTCTCCCCTCTGTGAACAACAAATGCTTAGCTCTGCCCTCTGGTAAGCCTAACTGCTCGCTACCACAAAAGAGAGCATTAGTATTATGTACTTCAGCATCTGCGGATCCACTGGACTCAGTGCACACTATACCTTACTTTGTTATAGTATATACAGAGCCAACTTCCTACAGTGGGATGTGTAGTTGCAGTGCGCACAGAACCAGGGTAATATCTTAGAACTGGTCCAGATTTCAGAGAAGACTGCAAAAGATCCGCAGTGATGGTTGATGAACAACACTTGGATAAGCGGCGGACCCCTCTCCCTTCCCCAACCAGACCTGACAGTGGTGACTGAAGCTTCACTTCTCAGTTCGGTTCACCACCTAGGAGAGGTAGAGATCAGAGGACTCTGGTCTCTTGCGCAATTTCAGCTCTATATCAATCTTCTGGAGCTGAGGGCTATCCACTTGGCATTGAAAGCCCTCCTTCCATTCATCAAGAGAAGGGTGGTTCAGATGTTCACAGACAACACAACTGCCATGTAGTATTGCAACAAACAGGGCAGAGTGAGGTTGCAGACCCTGTGTCAGAAGGCTCTGTGCCTCTGGTCTTGGCTGGAGTGCCAGAACATCTTCCTGGTCATGCAGTGCCTGGCAGATCTCTGAATGTCAAGGCAGACGAACTCAGCCATCAATGCCTTGCGGATCATGAATGAATTCTAAATCCTGAGGTGGAACAAGGTTTCTTCCAAGAATTGGGAAAACTTTGACTCAAACTATGCGCCACAGCCAAGAACTTGTAACATCAGTGCTTCTGCCTGTTAGAGCTTCCAAAGCAGCTCTCGCTCAGAGATGAGTACCACTTAGACTAGAACTCTGGACTCCTTTATACCAATACGACTCCTGCCCCGGGTTCTCAAGAAGATCAGGACCAACAGATCCCAAGACATCTTAGCAGCTCTGAACTGGGCAAGGAGAGTTTGGTATCCAGAACTCCTGAGCATGACCATTTATCCTCTGATCAGGCTGCCCTTTTGAGAGGGCCTTCTGTCGCAGCAGCAGGGCAGAGTCCTGCATCCAAATCTGAGCACACTCCACCTTCATGCATTGAGATTGAGCAACAGCAGTTGAATGCCTTTGATATTTCTCCTCAGATTTGTGATGTCATCTTGGAAACCAGGCGTCCCTCAACAAAATCTGTATATGCCTGCTGTTGGGACAAAATTGTGGTTTGGTGTTCCTTGTGTCATGTTGACCCACTTTCTGCCTCCTTGTCCTAGGTGTTATTGTTTATGCTGTTGTTAGCCTGACAAGGCCTTGTTTTGGGTGCTGTTAAGTGTTATCTTTCTGCCATTTCAGCTTTTTTGTGGTTGCCTGATCAGCCCTCACTGTTTAAGTCACCTGCTCTGGCATGTTTCCTTAAGGACTTTCAACATTTGTTCCATCTACTTCTTTTATCATGCCACAATGGGATCTTGATTTAATCTTGATGTTTCTAATAGACTCTACGCAGCTGTCATCTTAGTGGCCATCACATAGGCAAGGAGGGTAATGAGCTTCAAGCTCTGTACACCAACCCTCTGTATACCAACTTTCACCCGGGCAAACTGATTCTTTGGACTTGCGCCTTCTTCCTCCCAAAGATGGTGATTCCATTCCACATCGGGCAAAACATCAAGTTGTCAACATTTTCCGCTCCACCTCATCCTTCCAAGGAAGAGGAGTGGCTCCACTGTCTGGTTCCGAAAAGAGCTCTGTCCTTTAACATTGCGAGTGGATGATCAGCTCATTATTGGATTCACAGGAGCAAAAAAGGCAAGGCTGTGTAGAAAAGAACCATCTCTCAATGGATTGTACTTTGCATAAAGATCTGCTATGCACTAGCTAAGAAACAGTCTCCTGAGGGCTTGCAGGCCCATTACACCAAGCCTAAGGCTGCTACTACAGCGTTAGCATGTGGAGTACCTGTCCTGGACATCTGGTACGCTGCTACGGTGGTGTTTCTCCACACATTCACGAAGTCCTACTGCTTGGACAGTCACGTCCCTCGAGATGGGCATTTTGCCCATTCCTTCTTCTAGAATTTTCTGGTTGGAGCCAGTTCACAGACCCACCTCCGGAAAGGTATTGCATGTGTATCTATTCTAAGGTGAGGAATTGTGGTTAGAAGAACAAGTTACTTATATTTGGTAACACTTTTTCTGGTAGAGACTATTTAACTGCAGATACCTTAATGACCCTCCCATCCTCCCTGATCTGCAAAATAGCTCTTCACCCAAAAGCTCCTGTTAGATTCTGCACACCAGTCACACAGCATTCAGTTGTTGCCTCTCCATGTTTTTGGTGCTGAAATAGTCATGAAAGTGAGGATACACCGGGATGGGGCTATACATTGCAGCGCACACGTCACTTCCGATACAGACATCAATGCAGACCTGCTCATTGCCACCTACGGCGCACAGAGGTCCTGCTCAAGATTTTCCAGATTCAGCCTGATGCCTGGGGAATATTCTAACTTGAGGAATTTGGGGTTTGATAGAGTGTTTACCAGAAAACGCATTACCAAAGGTATGTAACTTGTTTCTGCCCTATCTAATTGGCCATAACTGGTAAGGTGCATTCATCAGGATTGGGTGGTTCCCTAATTCTCCTAACTCTCACTTTTGGGTGAACGTATAGTTGAGTCTTTCAGTGATGAAAAGGCATAGCTGCACCTTGCTTTTTCAGTGCATCCCATATTGGTCCTATGGACGGGTCTATGCCTAAAATAAGGCCACCCTGCTTTTGACCCATGATATTGCATTGCCCTTTAGTATGGCACACCAAATCAGGTTGGTACTCACTGGTCAGAAAGTATGCCAAAGTAAGTATCTTTTTTGGTCTGACGAGGCCGATTTCTGTTGGTCGTTTACAATTCTAGTGATAGGAAGGATTTATACCCATTAGTTCTGGCATGAGTGTGCTTGAAAAAGTTAATATGTCACCATTTTTAAGGAACGGATGAGATGTTTCCATTGTAGCATCTGCTTCTACACTCTGTCCATGGTGATATATAGCCAGTAACATACAGTGCCCTTTCAAGGCATAATATAACTTATTATGCTTAATAAATTATATCATCATTTCAAGTTATTTTTATGAAGCCCTTCGCATTGTCCCACAATGCAACAGTGTAATCAAGGAGCATAATTTAGCCAAGTATTCTCTGCAGTTATAGACCTCTGATTAACATATACAGCAAACAGCATGTGAATAGCCCCCACACAAATATTACTACATTAACAAATATGAGAATTCTTTTTTTAGGCCTCACATTTTTGTCAATGTAGGTTGTCATTGATTTCGAGTTATGAGATTTCCATGTAGGTTCCCCAAGGTCAACTGCAGTTGTCCTATTATGTATCTCTAGTGTTTTCCCAGAGCATTCCATTGCACAATAGTTTCAGAACACCGCCCCCCCCCACTGCTACTGTGTAGCAGGCCAGCAGGCAATGATTCCCACAAAGCCTCAGAGAAAGACTGCCATCATCAGCTCAGCCGAGCTGCACATCCTGATTAATTTATTTTTGACAACATAGAGTTTTATCTGTTTACCCTGGCAGACCTCACTGTGACTGCATGCAGGTCCTGTGAAAAGAGAGGGCCTTTCACTAGGCATGAGGCCCAAGAACCCTGAGCTATTGAAATCTCACGAGACCATGGAGAGCCCTGATTGCTCCAGAGGACAGGAAGGTGGAGAGAGACTTGAAACTACAGTTGGCTAAATTGTCAACATTATGAAGAAGGCATGATTTGCTTTAGGGAAGAAGAAGGCAGCCATGGGGAAGATGGACCTTGATGCAGGGCAAACCCCGTGTTCAATGAGAATGTTGGTAACTGAAATGAGGATGTCAAAACCTCACTTACCTAAAAACCGCTCATTTGAACCTGTGATGCTTTGGACAAAGAACGGACTCCACAACATAGTAATATGTGGATGAATTATTTTTATTACCTCTTCAATGGTGTCACAACAGTTACCATAAACATATTTCTTAATGTCCTATTCATAAGACCTCTCATAAGGTATTAGTTCTTGTCACTCACTATCCACGTTGAGTGTCCAGGCACATATCAAATGAGAAGATTGAAAATTAAAGGTTTTAGCCCCTTTTCTTGTTTGTGGAGGCTTTCTGCAGGTTTAGGTCAGATGAGAGTTCCCAAGGGTCCTGCATAAAATGGGGATTTCAGATTATATATATATATATATATATATATATATATATATATATATATATATATATATATATATATATATATATATATGCCATCACAAAGTCTCCACACAAGAAACAGGACTGCGCACTCGGACTCGATTAAGTCAATTCATTTATTCCAATTCCAGGAGAACGAAAAAGACTAACACACGCGTTCCGGCACCCTGGCCTTCGTCAGTGTCCCTGAATGAATTGACTTAATCGAGCCTGAGTGTGCAGCCCTGTTTCTTGTGTGGAGACTTTGTGATGCCAAGTATTTTCGTGTGACCGCCTACACGTACTGCTGCACCCGCACCGCCGAGAGATAGAGGAGTTGGGCGGTTTCTGTGTTTATTTTTATATATATATATATATATACATATATATATAGATAGTTATAGTTAGGACCTATTATCCATAGGAAATTCGTAACATTCTATTCCCAATAACTTTGGCGCCGATTGACGAATCTTTGCGAAATTTTCAAAACTAATGGCCCGCTCCGGTCCGCTCCTATCTTGAAAGTTTCGGGGTGATTCATCAAGCGGGGGCCGAGAAAAAGGGGGTCCCAAAACGTGTTTTCTCCATGTTAATTCCCATAGGAAATTTTAGACATGGCTACAGCCCGAACTGCTGAACGGAATTACACCAAATTTGGCAAAAAGGTAGCGCTTGGTTCAGAAAGCGACCTTTTTTTAAATGGTGTAAATCCGTTCAGTAGTTGCGGAGAAATTAAAAAATAAGAGTCAAAAAATCGATTTCCCATAGGAAACTTTATGCAAGGCTACAGCCAAAACTGCTGAACGGAATTACACCAAATTTGGCAAAAAGGTAGTGCTTGGTTCAGAAAGCACCCTTTTTAAAAATGGTGTAAATCCGTTTAGTAGTTGCTGAGAAAATCAATAATAAAAGTTTCGATATTTATGGCCGCGGTGGATCCGCGCACCCTCCCGACCACGAGCTGCATGCTAATTGGCTGTCAACACTCCAAACCAGGAAGTGTTGGCAGCCATCTTAGTGCCTCGGTAGAACCGAGGCACAAGAAATCAGTAAAACAACTGCGCAAAACGCAAAAAGGGGGCAGGGTAGAAACACCCTGACCCCCTAGGCCTGCTCAGGGGGTCCCACAAGGCCCCCAGGGCCCCAAAAAAAATGTTTTTAAAAAAAAAACATTGGCGGGATGCGCGTAGGATGCGCGGATCCCGCCGTGAAAAAAAAACCCGAAGCGCGGGCTCTTGCGCTTTGTTGTTATTTGGCCCCCGGGTGGGCCAAGTCCCGGGGGCATGCGGGGGTTAATAAAAATGTGTGGGGGGCCTCTAAGGCCCCCTAAGCCCGGGGACTGCCACCTCCCGGGGCTTTGAAATAAAATGGTGCGGGAGGGCACTCTGCCCTCCCGCAGCCCCAGCGACCGCCACCCCCGGGGCTTCTTTTAAAAAAAAATTAATTACCTGTGTGGGGGGACTCGACCCTCCCCCACATGCCCCGGGGACCGCCACCTCCCCGGGGCACTAAGAATTGGAATGTGGGGGTCCGTTTCAGACCCCCGAGCCCCGGGGACCACCTCCTCGCCGGGGCTGTGCATGTTTCGGAAGGGGGGCCGCGCAGCCCCCCTCCTGGAGCCAGTGATGGCCCTGAGGACCGGCACCCCCCAGGGCCGGCTCCTGCAGTGTCCTGGGGTGCCCACCCCCGGGACACTGTAGTTTGCTATGGCAGGGCGGGATGGGGTCCCCGCGCCGATTAAGGCCTCAAGAGGGGGCCACGCGGCCCCCTTCCAAATTGTTTAAAAAATATATTAGGGGCAGGCCCTGGGGGATGGGGTCCCCAGGGCCAATAAATTAGAAAAGAAGGGGGCCACACAGCCCCCTTCAAAAAAAAACAAAAAAAAAACACCGGCATCGCGCCGGAGGCCACGCCCCTCCTTGGCAGCACTCTGGGGATTTCAGATTATATATATATATATATATATATATATATATATATATATATATATATATATATATATATATATGCCATCACAAAGTCTCCACACAAGAAACAGGGCTGCGCACTCGGACTCGATTAAGTCAATTCATTTATTCCAATTCCAGGAGAACGAAAAAGACTAACACACGCGTTCCGGCACCCTGGCCTTCGTCAGTGTCCCTGAATGAATTGACTTAATCGAGCCTGAGTGTGCAGCCCTGTTTCTTGTGTGGAGACTTTGTGATGCCAAGTATTTTCGTGTGACCGCCTACACGTACTGCTGCACCCGCACCGCCGAGAGATAGAGGAGTTGGGCGGTTTCTGTGTTTATTTTTATATATATATATACATATATATATAGATAGTTATAGTTAGGACCTATTATCCATAGGAAATTCGTAACATTCTATTCCCAATAACTTTGGCGCCGATTGACGAATCTTTGCGAAATTTTCAAAACTAATGGCCCGCTCCGGTCCGCTCCTATCTTGAAAGTTTCGGGGTGATTCATCAAGCGGGGGCCGAGAAAAAAGGGGGGTCCCAAAACGTGTTTTCTCCATGTTAATTCCCATAGGAAATTTTAGACATGGCTACAGCCCGAACTGCTGAACGGAATTACACCAAATTTGGCAAAAAGGTAGCGCTTGGTTCAGAAAGCGACCTTTTTTTTAAATGGTGTAAATCCGTTCAGTAGTTGCGGAGAAATTAAAAAATAAGAGTCAAAAAATCGATTTCCCATAGGAAACTTTATGCAAGGCTACAGCCAAAACTGCTGAACGGAATTACACCAAATTTGGCAAAAAGGTAGTGCTTGGTTCAGAAAGCACCCTTTTTAAAAATGGTGTAAATCCGTTTAGTAGTTGCTGAGAAAATCAATAATAAAAGTTTCGATATTTATGGCCGCGGTGGATCCGCGCACCCTCCCGACCACGAGCTGCATGCTAATTGGCTGTCAACACTCCAAACCAGGAAGTGTTGGCAGCCATCTTGTGCCTCGGTAGAACCGAGGCACAAGAAATCAGTAAAACAACTGCGCAAAACGCAAAAAGGGGGCAGGGTAGAAACACCCTGACCCCCTAGGCCTGCTCAGGGGGTCCCACAAGGCCCCCAGGGCCCCAAAAAAAATGTTTTTAAAAAAAAAACATTGGCGGGATGCGCGTAGGATGCGCGGATCCCGCCGTGAAAAAAAAACCCGAAGCGCGGGCTCTTGCGCTTTGTTGTTATTTGGCCCCCGGGTGGGCCAAGTCCCGGGGGCATGCGGGGGGTTAATAAAAATGTGTGGGGGGGCCTCTAAGGCCCCCCCTAAGCCCCGGGGACTGCCACCTCCCCGGGGCTTTGAAATAAAAATGGTGCGGGAGGGCACTCTGCCCTCCCGCAGCCCCAGCGACCGCCACCCCCCCGGGGCTTCTTTTAAAAAAAAATTAATTACCTGTGTGGGGGGACTCGACCCTCCCCCACATGCCCCGGGGACCGCCACCTCCCCGGGGCACTAAGAATTGGAATGTGGGGGTCCGTTTCAGACCCCCGAGCCCCGGGGACCACCTCCTCGCCGGGGCTGTGCATGTTTCAGCCCCCCTCCTGGAGCCAGTGATGGCCCTGAGGACCGGCACCCCCCAGGGCCGGCTCCTGCAGTGTCCTGGGGTGCCCACCCCCGGGACACTGTAGTTTGCTATGGCAGGGCGGGATGGGGTCCCTGCGCCGATTAAGGCCTCAAGAGGGGGGCCACGCGGCCCCCTTCCAAATTGTTTAAAAAAAATATATTAGGGGGCAGGCCCTGGGGGATGGGGTCCCCAGGGCCAATAAATTAGAAAAAGAAGGGGGGCCACACAGCCCCCCTTCAAAAAAAAAAACACCGGCATCGCGCCGGAGGCCACGCCCCCTCCTTGGCAGCACTCTGCAAACGCGCCCCCTGGCGCGTTTGCAGATGGGGAACGATTCCCCTTGAATACTGGGGGTCCCTGGGGGACAACTAGCCCACCAGGAACCTCCAGTATGCGCCAGGGGCTGCGTTGCAGAGAGGTGTTCTGAGGCCATGCCCCTTTTACACCTCTCTGCAACGCAGCTCTGTGGCGCTTAATGGAGGTAGCTGGTGGGCTAGTTGCACCCCAGGGACCCTCAGGATTCAAGGGGACTTAATTCCCCAACTTGCACAGTGGTGAAGGGAGGGGGCGGGGCCTGAGGTGACATGTGTGCAAACACGCCCTCTGGCGCGTTTTAAGTTGGGGGATTAACTCCCCTTGAATCCTGAGGGTCCCTGGGGTGCAACTAGCCCACCAGCTACCTCCATTAAGCGCCACAGAGCATTGCGGGGGCGCAAGTTATAGTTAGCTGAACTAACTATAACGGGGGAATTTCACGGGTTTTGTACGAGTGCAATGTCCAACTAACTATAACTTTCCCTAAAACCTATGGTTTTTTCAGTGAATTTCTAAGGTTTTTTAAATGCTAATTTCTAACTATAACGTGCCTGAAACCTATGGTTTTTTCAGTGAATATATATATATCGCCAGTAGATAGTTATAGTTAGGACCTATTTTCCATAGGAAATCCACAACATTCTATTTGAAATAACTTTGGCGCCGGTTGACGAATCTTCGCGAAATTTTCAAAACTTATGGCCCGCTCCGGTCCTCTCCTATCCTGAGAGTTTCGGGGTGATTCGGCAAGCGGGGGCAGAGAGAAAAGGGGGGTCCCAAAACGTGTTTTCCCCATGCAATTTTCCATAGGAAACATTAGACACGGCTACAGCCCGAACTGCTGAACGGAATTACACCAAATTTGGCAAAGAGGTAGTTCTTGGTTCAGAAAGAACCCTTTTTGTTAAATGGTGTAAATCCGTTCAGTAGTTGCTGAGAAAATCAAAAGTTAAATCACATATATATCTATGGCCGCGTAGGATCCGCGCACCCTCCCGATCACGAGCTGCATGCTAATTGGCTGTCAACACTCCAAACCAGGAAGTGTTGGCAGCCATCTTGTGCCTTGGTAGAACCGAGGCACAAGAAAAGACAAAAACAAGAGCGCAAAATGCAAAAAGGGGGCAGGGTAGAAACATCCTGACCCCCTAGGCCTACAAGGAAAAAATCGGCAAAAAATGCGCTGGGTGCGCGGATCCAGCTGATAAAAAAAAAAACGAAGTGCGGTCTCCCGCGCTTCGTTGTTAATTGGCCCCCGGGTGGGCCAAGTCCCGGTGGCATGAGGGGTTTTCAAATTTATGTATGGGGGGCCTTAGAAGCCCCCCCAAGCCCCAGGGACTGCCACCCCCCGGGGCTTTGAAATTATAATGCTGGCGGGGGGCTCACAGCCCCCCCGCAGCCCCAGGGACTCCCACCACCCGGGGCTTCTTTTTTTTATTAAAAAAATACCTGTGTGGGTGGCTCCAGCCCCCCCACATGCCCTGGGGACCGCCACCTCCCCGGGGCACTAATTGAAGAAATGTGGGGGTCCGTTTTGGACCCCCGAAGCCCCGGGGACCACCACCTCCCCAGGGCTTTGTAGATGGTGGGAGGGGGGCCGCGCGGCCCCCCTCCTGGAGCCTGTCGTGGCTCTGGGGACCGCCACCCCCCAGGGCCGGCTCCTGCAGTGTCCCGGGGTGCCTACCCCCGGGACACTGCAGGAGCCGGCCCTGCTCCTCTGTTGGTTCTTTCTGCACATCTTTTGCTTCTTCCTGCACTTTTCTTCGTCTTTGTGGACTTCTGTTGCTTCTTTCTGCATTTCTTTTGCTTCTTTCTGTGCGATTTTTCTTCTTTCTTCACATGTCCTACCTCTGTAGGCATAGTTACAAACTAGCATTTAAAAAACCTTTGAAATTCACTTAAAAAACCATAGTTTTCAGGCACGTTATAGTTAGAAATTAGCATTTAAAAAACCTTTGAAATTCACTGAAAAAACCATAGGTTTCAGCCACATTATAGTTAGAAATTAGCATTTAAAAAACCTTAGAAATTCACTGAAAAAACCACAGGTTTCAGGGAGGTTATAGTTAGTTGGACATTTCACTCGTACAAAACCATAGAAATTCCCCCGTTATAGTTAGTTCAGCTAACTATAACTCGCGCCCCCGCAATGCACTGCTGATGACGTCACATATTACATCATTCATGACATGGTCAGTGACATCACTGATGACATCTCAAATGACATCACTGATGACATCACTGATGACATCATCCAGTGACTGTGTGTTTCTGTAAAGTTTAATTTTGTTTTATATATATGCCAAGGTGTATTGAAGAATGAGTGGGTGTATAAGTGTCTGGATGGATGATTTAGTAGGTGCATGACTGACTGTATAAGTGAGTGATTAAATGTGTCTTACTGAATGCATGGGTTGGTGAGTAGCTACATGAGTGTGTATATCGGTTATTAATTGGTTGCTTGAGAATTTGTATGGGAGACTGAGTGTGTGTGTGGGTGGGTGTGAGGTGTGTGACTCTGTGCATAGATGTGTGAGTGGTTGATTCACTGGGTGTATGTGTTCAAGAGTGCATGTGAAAACAGCTGTATGGGCGGGTGAGTGTGTGTATGGGTGTGTTGGTGAGTGAATGGATGTCTCAGTGGTACATGTCCAAGTAACTACATAGGGAAAAGGCTGTATGTGAGAGTTGGAGTATAAATGACTATACGTGAGACTCAGTGATTGTGAGAGTGGCTGTATGGATGAGTGTGTACTTGTATCAGTGATTATATAAGAGAGTAAGTATGCGTTAGTATCTGTATAGGTGAGTAAATGGGAGTGTGATTGATTATTTGCATGACTGACTAGGTGTGTGAGTAACTCCATAGATGAGTGGCGGTGTGTGAGTGTCTGTATAGGTGTATGAGTGCATATGATAGTGTTGTATTGATGAGTGACTGCATGTATGAGTGATTGTATGGGTGAATGAGTGGATGTGTGTATAGACCTAGGAATCAGTGAGTGCGCATGTAGTAACTGGTATTGGTGTGTCGATGGTTTCGAAAATGGTAGACTGTATTTTACAGTGGGTGTATCAAAGGTTATATTAGAGTGTGAGGAGGTGCATCAGATTTTCACGTGGATGATGTCATCAGTGATGTCATCAGTGATGTCATTTGAGATGTCATCAGTGATGTCATCAGTGATGTCACTGACCATGTCATGAATGATGTAATATGTGACGTCATCAGCAGTGCATTGCGGGGGCACGAGTTATAGTTAGCTGAACTAACTATAATGGGGGAATTTCTATGGTTTTGTACGAGTGAAATGTCCAACTAACTATAACCTCCCTGAAACCTGTGGTTTTTTCAGTGAATATATATATATACACACATATATATATATATATATATATATAGATATATATATATATATTCACTGAAAAAACCATAGGTTTTAGGGACAGTTATAGTTAGTTGGACATTGCACTCGTACAAAACCCGTGAAATTCCCCTGTTATAGTTAGTTCAGCTAACTATAACTCGCGCCCCGCAATGCACTGCTGATGACGTCACATATTACATCACTCATGACATGGTCAGTGACATCACTGATGACATCACTGATGACATCTCAAATGACATCACTGATGACATCACTGATGACATCATCCAGTGACTGTGTGTTTCTGTAAAGTTTAAATATGTTTAATATATATAGGGAAAGGCGTATTGAAGAATGAGTGGGTGTATAAGTGTCTGAATGGATGATTTAGTACGTGAGTGACTGACTCTACAAGTGAGTGATTAAACGTATCTTACTGAATGCATGGGTTAGTGACTAAACTGTGTGAATGTCTGTATCCGTCTGTTTGTTGGTGTGTAAGTGGATGCATGGATTTGCGAATAGCTACATGAGTGTCTATATGGGTTATTGATTGGTTCTCTGAGTATCTGTATGGCTGCCTGAGTGTTTGTGTGGGTGGGGTGTGTGTGACTCTATACATAGATGTGTGAGTGGGTGATTCACTGGGTGCATGATTTCAAGAGTGCATCTGTGATGGACTGCTTGGGTGGGTGAGTGTGTGTATGGGTGTGTTAGTGAGTGAATGTATATCTCAGTGGTACATGTGCAAGTAACTACATATGTAAAAGGCAGTATATATGTGTGTTAGAGTATTTAAATGGCTATAAGTGAGAGTGTGTTATTGTGAGAGTGGCTGTATGGCTGTGTGTGTGCTTGTATCAGTTATTGTATAAGAGCGTAAGAATGTGCTAGTATTTGTATGAGTAAGTGAGCTGGTGTGTGTATAACTGTATAGGTGAGTAAATGGGTGTGTGATTAATTTTTTGCATGACTGACTAGGTGTGTGAGTACCTCTATGGATGAGTGGCGGTGTGTGAGTGTTTATATAGGTGTATGAGTGCATATGATAGTCCTGTACTGAGTGACTGTAAGTATGAGTGACTGTACAGGTGAGTGAGTGGATGTGTGTGTAGACCTAAGAATCAGCGAGTGGGTATGTCGTTTTTGGTGTTGGAGTGTCTATGGTTTTGAGAATGGCAGTCTGTAATTTAGAGTGGGTGTATCAAAAGTTATATTAGGGTGTGAGAAGATGCATGAAATTATCACATGGATGATGTCATCAGTGATGTCATTTGAGATGTCATCAGTGATGTCATCAGTGATGTCACTGACCATGTCATGAGTGATGTAATATGTGACGTCATCAGCAGTGCATTGCGTGGGCGCGAGTTATAGTTAGCTGAACTAACTATAACAGGGGAATTTCACGGGTTTTGTACGAGTGCAATGTCCAACTAACTATAACTGTCCCTAAAACCTATGGTTTTTTCAGTGAATTTCAAAGGTTTTTTAAATGCTAATTTCTAACTATAACGTGTCTGAAACCTATGGTTTTTTCAGTGAATTTCAAAGGTTTTTTAAATGCTAATTTCTAACTATAACGTGCCTGAAACCTATGGTTTTTTCAGTGAATTTCAAAGGTTTTTTAAATGCTAATTTCTAACTATAACGTGCCTGAAACCTATGGTTTTTTCAGTGAATTTCAAAGGTTTTTTAAATGCTAATTTCTAACTATAACGTGCCTGAAACCTATGATTTTTCAAGTGAATTTCAAAGGTTTTTTAAATGCTAGTTTCTAACTATGCCAACAGAGGTAGGACATGTGAAGAAAGAAGAAAAACGCACAGAAAGAAGCAAAAGATGTGCAGAAAGAACCAACAGAGGAGCAGAAAGAGGCCTTGTTGCAAAATCATCCTGTGCCCACAACTTTTTCAGACGGGTACTGGTGGTAACTGACTCTGACTAACCAGAGCCAGTGCGCGTTTGCACAGTGGTGAAGGGAGGGGGGGCCTGAGGTGACATGTGTGCAAACGCGCCCCATGGCGCGTTTTAAGTTGCGGGATTAAGACCCCTTGAATCCTGAGGGTCCCTGGGGCCCAACTAGCCCCCCAGGTACCTACAGTTAGGACCACAGAGCTGAGTTGCAGAGAGGCGTTCCGAGGCCACGCACCTTTTTCACCTCTCTGCAACGCAACTCTGTTGTGCTTACTGAAGGTACCTGGTGGGCTAGTTGGCCCCCAGGATTCAAAGGGAATTAACTCCCCAACTTAAAACGCACCACAGGGCGTGTTTGCGCACATGTCACCTGAGGCCCCGCCCCTCCCTTCACCACTGTGCAAACGCGCCCCGTGGCGCGTTTTAAGTTGGGGGATTAGGTCACCTTGAATCCTGAGAGTCCCTGGGGCCCAACCAGCCCACCAGGTACTTCCAGTAAGCACCACAGGCCTGCGTTGCAACGCCTGTAACAAATTGTGCAGTTGTGTTTAGGTAGTGAAGAGGGTCGTGCTGGGGGTAGTGTTTTAGGGTTTAGGGTAGTGCAGTGGTGTTTGTGTAGTGTAGGGGGTCATGCTGGGGTTAGATTTAGGGTTTAGGGTAGTGCAGTGGTGTTTGTGTAGTGTAGGGGGTCATGCTGGGGGTAGATTTAGGGTTTAGGGTAGTGCAGTGGTGTTTGTGTAGTGTAGGGGGTCATGCTGGGGGTAGATTTAGGGTTTAGGGTAGTGCAGTGGTGTTTGGGTAGTGTAGGGAGTCGTCCTGGGGGAGTGTTTTAGGGTTTAGGGTAGTACAGTGGTGTTTGGGTAGTGTAGGGGGTCGTGCTGGGGTTAGTGTTTTAGGGTTTAGGGTAGTGCAGTGGTGTTTGGGTAGTGTAGGGGGTCGTGCTGGGGGAGTGTTTTAGGGTTTAGGGCAGTGCAGTGGTGTTCGGGTAGTGTAGGGGGTCGTGCTGGGGGAGTGTTTTAGGGTTTAGGGCAGTGCAGTCGTGTTCGGGTAGTGTAGGGGGTCGTGCTGCGGGGAGTATTTTAGGGTTTAGGGTAGTGCAGTGGTGTTCGGGTAGTGTAGGGGGTCATGCTGGGGGTAGTGTTCTAGGGTTTAGGGCAGTGCAGTGGTGTTCGGGCAGTGTAGGGGGTCGTGCTGGGGGTGGTGTTTTAGGGTTTAGGGTAGTGCAGTGGTGTTCGGGCAGTGTAGGGGGTCGTGCTGGGGGTGGTGTTTCAGGGTTTAGGGCAGTGCAGTGGTGTTCAGGCAGTGTAGGGGGTCGTGCAGGGGGTGGTGTTTCAGGGTTTAGGGCAGTGCAGTGGTGTTCGGGCAGTGTAGGGGGTGGTGCAGGGGGTGGTGTTTCAGGGTTTAGGGCAGTACAGTGGTGTTCGGGCATTGTAGGGGGTGGTGCTGGGGCTGGTGTTTCAGGGTTTAGGGCAGTGGTGTTCGGGCAGTGTAGGGGGTCATGCTGGGGGTGGTGTTTCAGGGTTTGGGGCAGTGCAGTGGTGTTCGAGCAGTAAAGGGGGTCATGCTGGGGGTGGTGTTTCAGGCTTTAGGGCAGTGCAGTGGTGTTCGGGCAGTGTAGGGGGTGGTGCAGGGGTGGTGTTTCAGGGTTTAGGGCAGTGCACTGGTGTTCGGGCAGTGTAGGGGGTCGTGCAGGGGGTGGTGTTTCAGGGTTTAGGGCAGTGCAGTGGTGTTCGGGCAGTGTAGGGGGCGGTGCAGGGGGTGGTGTTTCAGGGTTTAGGGCAGTACAGTGGTGTTCGGGCATTGTAGGGGGTGGTGCTGGGGCTGGTGTTTCAGGGTTTAGGGCAGTGCAGTGGTGTTCGGGCAGTGTAGGGGGTGGTGCTGGGGCTGCTGTTTCAGGGTTTAGGGCAGTGCAGTGGTGTTCGGGCAGTGTAGGGGGTCGTGCTGGGGCTGGTGTTTCAGGGTTTAGGGCAGTGCAGTGGTGTTCGGGCAGTGTAGGGGTCTTGCTGGGGCTGGTGTTTCAGAGTCTAGGGCAATGCAGTGGTGTTCGGGCAGTGTAGGGGGTCTTGCTGGGGCTGGTGTTTCAGGGTTTAGGGCAGTGCAGTGGTGTTCGGGCAGTGTAGGGGGTCGTGCTGGGGCTGGTGTTTCAAGGTTTAGGGCAGTGCAGTGGTGTTCGGGCAGTGTAGGGGGTCGTGCTGGGGCTGGTGTTTCAGGGTTTAGGGCAGAGCAATGGTGCTCAGGCAGTGTAGGGGGTTGTGCTGGGGGTGATGTTTCAGGGTTTAGAGCAGTGCAGTGGTGTTCGGGCAGTGTAGGGGGTCGTGAAGGGGGTGGTGTTTCAGGGTTTAGGGCAGTGCAGTGGTGTTCGGGCAGTGTAGGGGGTCGTGCTGGGGGTAGTGTTTTAGGGTTTAGGGTAGTGCAGTGGTGCTTGTGTAGTGTAGGGGGTCGTGCTGGGGGTAGTGTTTTAGGGTTTAGGGTAGTGCAGTGGTGTTTGTGTAGTGTAGGGGTCATGTTTTAGGGTAGTGCAGTGGTGTTTGGGTAGTGTAGGGGGTCATGCTGGGGGTAGTGTTTTAGGATTTAGGTTAGTGCAGTGGTGTTTGGGTAGTCTAGAGGGTCGTGCTGGGGGTAGTGTTTTAGGGTTTAGGGTAGTGCAGTGGTGTTTGTGTAGTGTAGGGGTCGTGCTGGGGTAGTGTTTTAGGGTTTAGGGTAGTGCAGTGGTGCTTGTGTAGTGTAGGGGGTCGTGCTGGGGGTAGTGTTTTAGGGTTTAGGGTAGTGCAGTGGTGTTTGTGTAGTGTAGGGGGTCATGTTTTAGGGTAGTGCAGCGGTGTTTGGATAGTGTAGGGGGTCATGCTGGGGGTAGTGTTTTAGGATTTAGGGTAGTGCAGTGGTGTTTGGGTAGTGTAGGGGGTCGTGCTGGGGGTAGTGTTTTAGGGTTTAGGGTAGTGCAGTGGTGTTTGTGTAGTGTAGGGGGTCGTGCTGGGGGTAGTGTTTTAGGGTTTAGGGTAGAGCAGTGGTGCTTGTGTAGTGTAGGGGGTCGTGCTGGGGGTAGTGTTTTAGGGTTTAGGGTAGTGCAGTGGTGTTTGTGTTGTCTAGGGTGTTATGTTTTAGGGTAGTGCAGTGGTGTTTGGGTAGTGTAGGGGGTCGTGCTGGTGGTAGTGTTTTAGGATTTAGGTTAGTGCAGTGGTGTTTGGGTAGTTTAGAGGGTCGTGCTGGGGGTAGTGTTTTAGGGTTTAGGATAGTGCAGTGGTGCTTGTGTAGTGTAGGGGGTCGTGCTGGGGGTAGTGTTTTAGGGTTTAAGGTAGTGCAGTGGTGTTTTTGTAGTGTAGGGGGGTCATGTTTTAAGATGCAATGCTCCAATACCTGACCAGTCTGCACTACATAAAACTGCAAAAAAACTAAAAATAAAAAGTGTTTTGCACACTTTTGTCATTGGGCTATATGTGGGCTACATCTGGGTAATATTTGTGCTACATTTGGGCTCTTTTTTCACTGGTGGCCATCTTGGAAGACTTCTTTGTTATGAAGTTTCCTAATTTCTTCATTTACTGCAGTCTCCTCAGTAGGAAATGCTTTCAGTTTTTTACTTTGATTCCATCAAGAAGGCATTCAGATGTGTCTCACATCTGCCATAAATTCAGAATGTTAGCACTCTAGTTGCTCATTAGATCACTGGAGTAAAGCTACTGCTCACCAGGGAGTTAACTGGTAGTCTGCTGCTGGTATTGAAAGTGATTGTTTCAGTCTGCATGTCAGAATTTTCTAATGAAATAGAAGAGGACTTGAGATCTCACTTAAAACATGCCCTAATTTTTCTTTCTGCAGCACTAACCATAATTTCTATTTAAAAAAGAACCCCTCATTTTGTTCCTTTTTAAATTAAATGTTTTAAGTGTTACCGGTTTATTCCAATCAAGATGGCTTCAGGTGTGCCATACTTTTGTCATAAGTAAGGCTGTTAGCGCTCTAGTTGTTCTTTAGAACACTCTGGGAAGCTGCAGTAGAACACAAAGGCATCAACTGGCAGGCTGCTCCTGTTGAAATATAACAGGAAGATATTTGAGATCACACTTGAAATATGTCCTAATTTTTCTTTCTACAGCACTAACCATAATTTCTATGACAAAATGAACCCCATCATTTTGTTCCTTTTTAAATTAAATGTTTTAAGTGTTACCAGTTTATTCCAATCAAGATGGCTTCAGGTGTGCCATACTTTTGTCATAAGTAAGGCTGTTAGCACTCTAGTTGTTCTTTAGAACACTCTGGGAAGCTGCAGTAGAACACAAAGGCATCAACTGGCAGGCTGCTCCTGTTGAAATATAACAGGAAGATATTTGAGATCACACTTGAAACATGTCCTAATTTTTCTTTCTACAGCACTAACCATAATTTCTATGACAAAATGAACCCCATCATTTTGTTCCTTTTTAAATTAAATGTTTTAAGTGTTACCAGTTTATTCCAATCAAGATGGCTTCAGGTGTGCCATACTTTTGTCATAAGTAAGGCTGTTAGCACTCTAGTTGTTCTTTAGAACACTCTGGGAAGCTGCAGTAGAACACAAAGGAATCAACTGACAGTCTCTGCCCTTGTTGGATGTACATGTTTTACTGAGAATGTCAGACTTCATTCTCACATGAGTGAGAAAGATAATGTGAATTTACAGAAAATATGCTCTCATTTTAGCTTCTGGAGCACCTTCCAAACCTCCATGGGACAAGCATGAGAAAATAGTGTTCTCTCAAACATGATTCATGATATCCCAGCAGAAGGTTTTTCACATGGTAAAATCACCTTGGAATACACCACAATTCCTAAAATTAGTATGGTACCGTCAACAAATAAATTCTAATGTAACTAAAGCCTGTTATCACCCTTTATAGTTCTCCTTTTGGTGACCCTCAAAATCTTCTATTCACTACAATGCATTTCAATGAGGTACTATCATTTATATTGGTCCCAAGATGGCTGCCAGAAATTCCAGGATGAAGTGCTGACAGCCAATCAGATCTCACGATGACATGTGTGGTTAGGCTCCGCCCAGATATATATGTGACTTTACTTTTGATTTTCTCAGGAACTACTGAACGGATTTACACCATTTAAGCAAAAGGCACGACACTGAACCAAGGGCTACCTCTTTGCCAAATTTGGTGTAATTCCGTTCAGCAGTTCGGGCTGTAGCTGCGACTAAAGGTTCCTATGGAAAAATGAATGGGGAAAACACGTTTTGAGACCCCCTTTTTCTCGGCCCCCACTTGACGTATCACCCCGAGACTTTCAGGATAGGAGCGGACCGGAGCGCCCCAACAAGTTGGAAACTTTCGCGAAGATTCGTTAACCGGCGCCAACGTTATTTCAAATAGAATGTCGCGGATTTCCTATGGAAAATAGGTTTTAACTATAATTATCTACTGGCGACCGCCAGTAGATAATATATATATATATATATATATATATATATATATATATATATATATATATATATATATATATATGGAGCCCGATTCCCAAAGGTAAAGTTAGACAAACTAGTCGTAGATGCCCTTTGTGAATACCGAAAGTCGTAAAGTTTGACTTTCGGTATTCACAAAGGGCATTTATGAGTAGTTAATTGCCCTTTGTGAATACCGAAAGTGGTAAAGTTAGACTTTTGTCTAACTTTACCTTTGTGAATCGAGCCCATGGTGTTCAAACAGGAATGTCCCCTCTATGGTGTAGTCATGTTCCCATGCCCTAAATGCCCAACTGCAAGTATCAGATATGCTGATATTTAATTATGGCCCAGCCTCACGGTAATCCATTATGTGCGCAGAGGCCTAGGAATGTCCCTTAACATTAGTGAGGTCCTGTGTCTGTCCTGGCCCTGGAATGGTGCACAAAGTCTGCCCTCATTTGTCTGACAGATACTACCATATACGTAATTTGTTTAGAAGGTAGAGACGCAGTGGCAGAAGTTTGTGATTTGTAAATCAGTGGGTGCAATCAGACCTTTTTATCTGTGTCACAGGAGTGAAGGCTTACTCATGTATAAAGTTTTGTCTCAGATCCTAACATCCCAAGTGTATGTTTTTCATGTGCGTGTGTGTGGCCTATGATCTACAGGTATTGTGTGTATGTGTAAACCAGAGTCGTGGAGACCTAGGGGATACATTTTGGAAACCCTGGCCAGTTCATGTGAACAAGATGGCAGTGAGTTTGTTTTCCCAGAGAGTAGAAATGTATTTCTGACATTCCTGAAACTGTATTGAAGTAACTTAGATATTGAACTTAGACAATGAAGTGGAGAAAGTTCAGACAAGGTTACTTTAGAAATTAGATTAGGTATTTTTTCTCAGAGGGCTGCTGTTTTGTCTTTCTAAACACTGCCCATAGGTAGGTGGCCGGGGTGAAGGGTGGGGCTGCAGTCTCTGTTATTCAGAGTGAGAAGGGTACTTTAGGTGAGGCTAGCTTTTCATGTCTTTCCTGATCACTGTCAGTGTCACTGTTGATCAGCTAGTTGCAGGAGGCTCACACTTGTTTGTGCTACTGTTAACGTGTACGCCAGACTTGCGTGCTGTGAAGGACAATCTACACAAAGTCTATGTCTGGAGAACAGCCTGAAGAGAGCACATGATAGAAGAAATCACACATGCTGGTTCTGAAAGTGGAGGCTGAGAGAGTCCACATCTCCTGTCTGCTTTGACTATATATTGTTGATCCAGTTCCATATTTTCTTCGCCCAAGGAAGGGAGTGCCCAACAGAGTACTCTGAGGCCTGATTTGCATACCTGGCATCCAGCTTCACATGGATGAGGGGACATCACCTGGAGACTGGCTTTGCTGGAAGAACTTGAATCGCTAACTTAAGTGCCTTGAAGCCAATCAGCTGCTGAGGGGAGGATGGTGACTGCCAATACTGCAGAGATGTGACTGACCTGAATCGACAGAGCAGCTTGAGCTTGACCCCATAATGTGTTGTTCTGCCAGCCAAAGGAAAACTGAGAAGAGCAATCTGCCACAAAATGATCTCCCTGCAGAGTTTGTATGGATGATTTCCAGAAGAATTGCAGACAGAGTTGTGAATCGCATACAGCAGTCATCACTGCTGCCCCCAAGAAGATTGTTCTCAAGGTGGATCATGCCAATGACCAGACGCCCGTGCCGAGGCAGAGTTTGTCTTCATGCTGAAGTTTGTGCTGTAGTGGAGAGTGCCACCATAAGAAGTCTTGTGACTATGACAGAGTGTGCTGCTGACATATAAATGAGTGTGCCCAAGGTGTGTTGTAGTAATGTAACAAAAGAGTCTCACGATGTGCCAATCAGGAACAAAGGGTAAATATTAATGACACAAACAAAAGTGGTTCAATGTGGGCAAGACTGGAACAAATGTTTGAATAAAAAACGGGACAAGTAGCCGCTGTGGAGATCAGTGTGCTGGTCAGTGAACAAGTCTGAAATGTAAAGTGGAAGAGGAGCCATTATCGAGGTTGATGTGCTTGACAGGAATGAATCAAGGGTAAATAACTTCGTCAATACTGGGCAGAAATAAATGCAACCTCCAGTACACTGTATATACCTAAATTATGCAACACTAACATACAACTGCACCCGAGGTGTGGTTTGGAGTATTATTGTTGATACCTGTGGTGGTTAACCTTGCACTGCTCTGACCTTGGTGGCCGGCCAATTGCAGCTCACCTGCGGACCGGAAGAATGTCTTTTACTCAGCAGTTTCTACACCAGCAGATGTATGATGGAACCACGCATGCCATTAGCACTCATGCCATACCTCAAGCCTTTAACACACAATGCCTCTACCACACATACGCCTTTACAAGGAAAATGTAAGTATAAATCCTGATAGAAAGATAGGTATACACACATATTTATATGTATATGTGTGTGTATATCCAGAACTATATATATTATCTACTGGCGGTCGCCAGTAGATAGTTATAGTTAGGACCTATTATCCATAGGAAATCCGCGACATTCTATTTGAAATAACTCTTGCGCAGGTTGATGAATCTTCGCGAAAGCTTCCAACTTGTTGGGGCGCTCCGCTCCGCTCCTACCCTGAAAGTCTCGGGTTGATTCGTCAAGCGGGGGCCGAGAAAAAAGGGGGGTCCCAAAACGCGTTTTCCCCATTCATTTTTCCATAGGAACCTTTAGTCGCAGCTACAGCCCGAACTGCTGAACGGAATTACACCAAATTTGGCAAAGAGGTAGCCCTTGGTTCAGTGTCGTGCCTTTTGCTTAAATGGTGTAAATCCGTTCAGTAGTTCCTGAGAAAATCAAAAGTAAAGTCACATATATATCTATGGGCGAGTAGGGTCCGCGTATCCTGAGCGCACCCTGCGCACACCGTCCCGATCACGAGCTGCATGCTAATTGGCTGTCAAGTGGCTGTCAACACTCCAAATCAGGAAGTGTTGGCAGCCATTTTGTCCCTCGGTAGAACCGAGGGACAGAAACAAGTGCGCAAAGTGCAAAAGGGGGCAGGGTAGAAACACCCTGACCCCTAGGTCTGCTCAGGGGTCCCACAAGGACCCCCTGGGCAGAAAGCTTTTTTTTTAAACGGCGGGATGCGCTTAGGGTGCGCGGATCCCACTGATTAAAAAAAAACACAAGAAACAAGTGCGCAAAACGCACAAAGGGGGCAGGGTAGAAACACCCTGACCCCTAGGTCTGCTCAGGGGTCCCACAAGGACCCCTGGGCAGAAAAAGCAACAACAAAAAAAAAAACGGCATCGTGCCGAGGCCCCGCCCCTCCCTGCAGCAGTCTGCAAACGCGCCCCCTGGCGCGTTTTAAGAAGGGGAAGTAATTCCCCTTGAATACTGGGGGTCCCTGGGGCCAACTAGCCCACCAGGAACCTCCGGTATGCGCCAGGGGCTGCGTTGCAGAGAGGTGTACAGAGGCCAGCCCCTTTTTACACCTCTCTGCAACGCAGCTCTGTGGCGCATTTTGGAGGTACATGGTGGGCTAGTTGGACTCCAGGGACCCTCAGAATTGAAGGGGACTTAATCCCCCAACTTAAAACGCACCACGGGCGCGTTTGCACAGTGGTGAAGGGAGGGCGGGGCTTCAGGTGACATGTGTGCAAACAGGCCCCGTGGTGCATTTTAAGATGGGGAATGAAATCCCCTTCAATCCTGAGGGTCCCTGGGGGCGAACTAGCCCACCAGGTACGTCCAGAAAGCGCCACAGAGCTGCGTTGCAGAGAGGTGCAAAAGGGGCGTGGCCTCTGAACACCTCTCTGCAACGCAGCTCCCTGGCGCATACTGGAGGTACAGGGTGGGCTAGTTGGACCCCAGGGACCCTCATGATTCAAGGGGACTTAATCCCCCAACTTAAAACGCGCCACGGGGCGCGTTTGCACAGATGTCACCTCAGGCCCCGCCCCTCCCTTCACCATTGTGCAAATATTCCTCTAAAATCAGCCGAACTACGAATTCCGATTTACTCACCTGTTATCAGGAGAGACCTCAGTCCTGCATCTTTCAGCCCAGTACTGATCCTGAAAAGTAATTTTAACCGTACTTACCAGTAACTTGAATTTCCTTCCATAGGATATCATTGACTGGTTTCACTTGGAAATTCTTCTAAGTGTGGAGTTTTGGAACTTTATAATATTCCTCTAAAATCAGCCGAAATACGAATTCCGATTTACTCACCTGTTATCAGGAGAGACCTCAGTGCTGCATCTTTCAGCCCAGTACTGATCCTGAAAAGTAATTTTAACCGTACTTACCAGTAACTTGAATTTCCTTCCATAGGATATCATTGCCTGCTTTTTGCTGAAAAAGTTTCTGTGTCGATTTTTGAAACATACAAATATTCCTCTAAAATCAGCCAAAATACGAATTCCGATTTACTCACCTGTTATCAGGAGAGACCTCAGTGCTGCATCTTTCAGCCCAGTACTGATCCTGGAAAGTAATTTTAACCGTACTTACCAGTAACTTGAATTTCCTTCCATACGATATCATTGTCTGCTTTTTGCTGAAAAAGTTTCTAAGTGTCGATTTTTGAAACATACAAATATTCCTCTAAAATCAGCCGAACTACGAATTCCGATTTATTCACCTGTTATCAGGAGAGACCTCAGTGCTGCATCTTTCAGCCCAGTACTGATCCTGAAAAGTAATTTTAACCGTACTTACCAGTAACTTGAATTTACTTCCATAGGATATCATTGACTGGTTTCACTTGGAAATTCTTCTAAGTGTGCAGTTTTGGAACTTTATAATATTCCTCTAAAATCAGCCGAAATACGAATTCCGATTTACTCACCTGTTATCAGGAGAGACCTCAGTGCTGCATCTTTCAGCCCAGTACTGATCCTGAAAAGTAATTTTAACCGTACTTACCAGTAACTTGAATTTCCTTCCATAGGATATCATTGACTGGTTTCACTTGGAAATTCTTCTAAGTGTGGAGTTTTGGAACTTTATAATATTCCTCTAAAATCAGCCGAAATACGAATTCCGATTTACTCACCTGTTATCAGGAGAGACCTCAGTGCTGCATCTTTCAGCCCAGTACTGATCCTGAAAAGTAATTTTAACCGTACTTACCAGTAACTTGAATTTCCTTCCATAGGATATCATTGCCTGCTTTTTGCTGAAAAAGTTTCTGTGTCGATTTTTGAAACATACAAATATTCCTCTAAAATCAGCCAAAATACGAATTCCGATTTACTCACCTGTTATCAGGAGAGACCTCAGTGCTGCATCTTTCAGCCCAGTACTGATCCAGAAAAGTAATTTTAACCGTACTTACCAGTAACTTATATTTCCTTCCGTAGGAATCCATTGTCTGGTTTTCAGCAGAAAAGTTTCAAAGTGTTGATTTTCACAAACTACAAATATTCCTTAAAAATCGCCTGTATGACTTAAACGCATTCTTTCAACTGTTTACAGGAGATGCACCAGTGCTGGATCCAGGATCCACCACTGAGTAAGAAAAAGTAACGATAACACTACTTACCTGCTAAGTGAATTTCCTCCCATAGGATAACATTGGTGATTCTATGTGAAAAAGTTTCTAAGTGTCAACTTTTAAAATACAATAATATTCCTTAAAAATCACTACTGTAACCAAAACGCTTTTACTCAACTGTTTACAGGAGATGTCCCAGGACTGAATCTAGGATCCAGTCCTGTGGTTAGAAAAGTAATCCATAAAGTAACTAATTGCATTTAGCTAGAAATTCACATTGAGCTCAATGTTGCATTGTGTTTGAAATTGTGTTGCCCATTGCAACAACTGTAACTACTGTACTTAAAAGTCTATTGCCTATTTGCAAAGTATTTAAACTAAAGTAATTCATTCTGAGAAAGTATATTTTGTAATGTAATGTATAATGTAATTACTTTTTTTTTTTTTTTTCTCAGAAAACAATACAAATACAATCACAGCAAGTGTACATAAATACATAAATAGCAGCTTATGAATTTAACATGTTAATAAATATAATTAATGTACAAAGATACGAAAAGCAGTACTAATTCATCATACAGTCCAGGTGATAGTCAGACTCTGAGGTTTAACAGCAAGTACTTATTGGAACGCATCCAACCATGTCATTAAGGCTCCCCATATCTTCCTCCCCTTCTTTTTAGCCTGAATGCCCTTGCGAGTATACAGAGCCATTTCAAAATGATATACATATAAAAAGCGCCCCTTCCATTGCTGAAAGGTCGGAGGTAAGCTATCTAGCCATGATGAGGATATACACAATCTAAAAACAATCATTGCAATAAAAAGCATTTCCAACCCAGGTCCCGAGACTGTCTTGTCCACACCAAATAACATTAGTTGCGGAGACGGAGTGATTTTGCTTTTCAATACCTCCCCCAAAAAGCCCACGATTTCCAATTCTAGCAGTCTTAAACAGGAGCAGGAATAAAATATATGAACCAGATCCGCCTCCAGCGCCTGACATCTAGGGCACCTTGTCCCCGCCACGCCGCCCCATTTCGCAATCTTTGCTGGAGTTACATAAAGATCAAACAACGTCTTATAATGTTGTGACTGCAGATTCGAAGCAAACACCATTGTGCCCCCTAACTGCAGTGATTCCAAAAAGCCGGAGTCGGCAAGCTCAAATCTTTCCTGCCATTTCCCACACTGTTTCTCCAAATCATCAGGGACCAGTTCCATCAAACAGCCATATATCTGAGAAATGGAAGGGGCGGTCTTCTTTACCATCATTTCCAACAAAGGTATTTGATCGAAGCCAGCTATTCCCCCAATCTTTTTTTGAAAAAATCCCTGATCTGCAGGTATTTAAAAAAATCTCGTGGCCCGATATTAAATTTCCTGCAAATCACATCAAAGGGTGCCAGCAAATTCCCAGCAAGGAGGTCTCCAAGCCTGCCAATCCCGTGATTGCCCCATCTATTAAAACAGCTATCATGAAATATACAGGGCAGTTGTTCATTCTGGATCAGGGAGTATATCTGCTGTACCTGCCTACCCCAATCTTCTTCCGAACCATCGCCCAGTTCCTATATGCAGCATACAGAGTCTTAAAGCGGGTTCGCTTAAAATAGCTAGGCTCAAAAACGTCATTAAACATCCATGAGCAGCATTACCAATTAATAACTCATAGATGGATGGTACATGATTACCAGTGCCGTGCTCCATTGCCTGAGTGCTAAACAATACCTTATAGCATTGCATAGCAGCAGCAAGGTAGTATAGTCTGAAGTTCGGGAGTGCCCATCCACCCCTCTCTCTGGGTAAACACATAAAGACATTGGCTCTTCTGGTTTTCCCATACGCCCATATAAAGCTTGCTACTAATCTATCAATTTTCTTAAACCACTCATTGTTGAATTCCAATGGAACAGCTCGAAACACATATAGCAGTTTAGGAAGAAAAAACATCTTAACTAAGTTGCATCTTCCCATTATAGATAGTCTCAAATTGTCCCACCGTTCAAAATCCTGTTTGGCTTTCTCCAAAATAGGGATCACATTTAAATCAATTATACGCCCCACCTTAGGGGTAATACATATACCTAAATAAGTAGCTTCGCTTGTGATCCTACTATCAGAAGCCAACGTATGGCTGTTAATCAAAACTTGTGTTTTAGCCTTGTTTAACAAAAACCCCGACCTTATACCGAACTCTTCTGCCATCTCCTCCACTGCCTGCAATGCCCTATCTGGGTCACTAGTAATGATGGCGATGTCATCGGCGTAAGCCAATGTTTTTGTATCCCAGCCGTGTAAGCTAACAGGAACAATATCCGGTGAAGACTCTAGTCTCCTGAGCAAAGGATCAATAAATAGGGCAAACAACAAAGGAGACATAGGGCATCCCTGTCTCGTTCCCCTCTCTATTAGAAAGGGTTCAGACTCTTGTCCCATTATTTGCAAATAGGCTATAGGCTTGTTATACATTGCCCGGATTGCCCCAATAAAGTCTTTTCCCAGGCCATTGTCTTCCAGTACTTTCCACAAAAAAGCCCATGACACACGATCGAAGGCCTTTTCTGCATCAAGTAGGACCACCCCCATTGGTTTTTCCAAAACTTCCGTTGCATCAAATAAAGCTATAGCCCTCTGAATGTGGTCAGTTGTCCCCCTACTCGGAATAAACCCATGCTGCTGCTCAAATACCAGCTGGTGTATGACCCCAGCTAATCGAGTGGCAAAGATTTTAGAATATACCTTCACATCGCTATTAAGCAACGTGATTGGTCTATACGAACCCATGGCAACTGGGTCTTTGCCTTTCTTTAAGAATATGATTATGTTAGCGATACCCCATGTCCTGGGAGGCGAAATCCCGGTTTTAACACCATTTACAAGACTCAGCAGCTCCTGCTGAATTTCTGAGAAGAATACTTTATAGAATTCTAGTGGGATATGGTCTGCTCCTACCGCCTTCCCCGATGGTAAAGCAAACAAGGCAGCCTGTAACTCCTCTAATGAAATTACTCCCCCAAGCATTAGTCTCTCCTCATCTGTGACCAAGCCAGACTGGTCTACCAAGCAATTATCTAAAAGCTTGGGGCCCAGATTCGAGGAGTCTTTATACAAATTGGCATAAAACCCCCTAAAAGCCTCTCTAATTTCCCCGGGATCTGTAACTATGTTTCCAAGCAGATTCTTAACCTTGCTAATACTACCAACCGTCCTCTGTTGTTGTGCCCTAACTGCTAGGAACCGCCCAATACGCTCGCTATATTCGTAGCGGTCCTGCTCTTTAGAGAGGTGTTTCCCCGCCGTTTAATGTAATTACAATGTAATTTAAAAAATAAAACATCTAAAAATAAATAGTTTAAAAAAATGTAGTAAATCAGTATAAAAATAAATAAATATAACAATTAATACATTTAAAAATTGTCATTTACAAAACCTTTGAAATTCACTGAAAAAAACCATAGGTTTCAGACATGTTATAGTTAGGAATTAGCATTTAAAAAACCTTTGAAATTCACTGAAAAAACCATAGGTTTCAGGCTTGTTATAGTTAGGAATTAGCATTTTAAAAACCTTTGAAATTCACTGAAAAAACCATAGGTTTCAGGCCTGTTATAGTTAGGGTTTAGCATTTAAAAAACCTTTGAAATTCACTGAAAAAACCATAGGTTTTAGGGAAAGTTATAGTTAGTTGGACATTGCACTCGTACAAAACCCGTGAAATTCCCCCGTTATAGTTAGTTCAGCTAACTATAACTCGCGCCCCCGCAATGCACTGCTGATGATGTCACATATTACATCACTCATGACATGGTCAGTGACATCACTGATGACATCACTGATGACATCTCAAATGACATTCAGTGAATTTCAAAGGTTTTTTAAATGCTAATTCCTAACTATAACATGTCTGAAACCTATGGTTTTTTTCAGTGAATATATATATGTGTAGATATATATAGATATATAGATATATATATATATATATATATATATATATATTCACTGAAAATTCCAAAGGTTACTGGGACGTTATAGTTAGGGACAGATTTCACTCGTACAAAACCATAGACCTCACATATTACATCATTCATGACAAGTCCTAAGCCGAGTCCCAAGATAACTGCCAACACTTCCTTTTTGAAGTGTAAGCAGCCAATCAAATTTCTGCGCGAGGACTGTGGATCCGTGAGTCCTCTGCAAGGATCTGGATCCCTAGATATCTATATTTTTTTAACTTTGAATATCTCTAAAACTACTGAACAGATTTACACCAAATCACAAAAAGCACGCTTTCTCGACCAACATTTGGCTTTCTGGCAAATTTGGTGTAATTCCATTCAGCGGTTTGGGCTGTAGTCATGTTCAAAATGCCTATGGGAATATGCATGGGAAAAAATGCGTTTTGGGACCCTCTTTTTTCTCAGCCCCCACTTGACAGATCACCCTGAAACTTTCAATACCAGCTGAACTGACTAAAGTATAGGTTTTGAAAATGTTGTGACGATTCGTCAAGAGGTGCCAAAGTTATTGGCAAAACAAACAATGCTCTTCCTATGTAAACTAGGTCCTAACTTTAACTACCTACTGGTGACTGCCAGTTGGTTTTATAAAACAAGGCATTTCCCATACAATTCGAGTGCAGGCTTCTTCTGGATTTGGAGAGGAGTGGTTTTGAGATTTATGCGAGGCGTGCGTGGTATTTGCCTCTTACCTGCACCACCGGCAATTTGGATGCACGCCAGCTAAGCCACACTATGGACTAATATATATATATATTCACTGAAAAAACCGTAGGTTTCAGACATGTTATAGTTAGGAATTAGCATTTAAAAAACCTTTGAAATTCACTGAAAAAACCATAGGTTTCAGACACGTTATAGTTAGAAATTAGCATTTAAAAAACCTTTGAAATTCACTGAAAAAACCATAGGTTTCAGGCACGTTATAGTTAGAAATTTGCATTTAAAAAACCTTAAAAAATCACTGAAAAAACCATAAGGTTTTAGGGACAGTTATAGTTAGTTGGACATTGCACTCGTACAAAACCCGTGAAATTCCCCCGTTATAGTTAGTTCAGGTAACTATAACTCGTGCCCCCGCAATGCACTGCTGATGACGTCACATATTACATCACTCATGACATGGTCAGTGACATCACTGATGACATCTCAAATGACATCACTGATGACATCACTGATGACATCATCCAGTGACTGTGTGTTTGTGTAAAGTTTAAATATGTTTAATATATATAGGGAAAGGCGTATTGAAGAATGAGTGGGTGTATAAGTGTCTGAATGGATGATTTATTAGGTGCGTGACTGAGTCTATAAGTGAGTGATTAAACGTATCTTACTGGATGCATGGGTGAGTGACTAAACTGTGTGAATGTCTGTATCCGTCTGTCTGTTGTTGTGTAAGCAGCTGCATGGGTTTCTGACTAGCTAAATGAGTGTCTATATGGGTTATGGATTGGTTCTCTGAGTATCTGTATGGGTGCCTCAGTGTTTGTGTGGGTGGGGTGAGTGTGACTCTGTGCATAGATGTGTGAGTGGGTGATTCACTGGGTGCATGGTTTCAAGAGTGCGTCTGTGATGGACTGTATGGGTGGGTGAGTGTGTGTATGGGTGTGTTAGTGATTGAATGTATATCTCAGTGGTACATGTGTGAGTAACTACATATGTGAAAGGCAGTATATATGTGTGTTGGAGTATATAAATGGCTATAAGTGAGAGTGTGTGATTGTGAGTGTGGCTATATGGATGAGTGTGTGCTTGCATCAGTGATTGCATAGGAGCGTAAGAATGTGCTAGTATTTTTATGAGTAAGTGAGCTGGTGTGTATAACTGTATAGGTGAGTAAATTGGAGTGTGATTAATTATTTGCATGACTGACTAGGTGTGTGAGTACCTCTATGGATGAGTTGCGTTGTGTGAGTGTTTATATAGGTGTATGAGTGCATATGATAGTCCTGTACTGAGTGACTGTAAGTATGAGTGACTGTACGGGTGAGTGAGTAGATGTGTGTGTGTAGACCTAAGAATCAGTGAGTGGGTATGTACTTATTGGTATTGGAGTGTGTATGGTTTTGAGAATGGCAGTCTGTAATTTAGAGTGGGTGTTTCAAAACTTATATTAGGGTGTGAGAAGATGCATTAAATTCTCACATGGATGATGTCATCAGTGATGTCATCAGTGATGTCATTTGAGATGTCATCAGTGATGTCATCAGTGATGTCACTGACCATGTCATGAGTGATGTAATATGTGACGTCATCAGCAGTGCATTGCGGGGCGCGAGTTATAGTTACCTGAACTAACTATAACGGGGGAATTTCACGGGTTTTGTACGAGTGCAATGTCCAACTAACTATAACTGTCCCTAAAACCTTATGGTTTTTTCAGTGATTTTTTAAGGTTTTTTAAATGCAAATTTCTAACTATAACGTGCCTGAAACCTATGGTTTTTTCAGTGAATTTCAAAGGTTTTTTAAATGCTAATTTCTAACTATAACGTGTCTGAAACCTATGGTTTTTTCAGTGAATTTCAAAGGTTTTTTAAATGCTAATTCCTAACTATAACATGTCTGAAACCTACGGTTTTTTCAGTGAATTTCAAAGGTTTTGTAAATGACAATTTTTAAATGTATTAATTGTTATATTTATTTTTTTAATACTGATTTACTACATTTTTAGAAACAATTTTTTTTACATATTTTATTTTTTAAATTACATTGTAATTACATTATACATTACAAAAAATACTTTCTCAGAATGAATTACTTTAGTTTAAATACTTTGCACATAGGCAATAGACTTTTAAGTACAGTAGTTACAGTTGTTGCAATGGGCAACACATTTTCAAACACAATGCAACATTCAGCTCAATGTGAATTTCTAGTTAAATGCAATTAGTTACTTTATGGATTACTTTTCTAACCACAGGACTGGATCCTAGATTCAGTCCTGGGACATCTCCTGTAAACAGTTGAGTAAAAGCGTTTTGGTTACATTAGTGATTTTTAAGGAATATTATTGTATTTTAAAAGTTGACACTTTGAAACTTTTTCTCATAGAATCACCAATGTTATCCTATGGAAGGAAATTCACTTAGCAGGTAAAAACTGTTATCATTACTTTTTCTTACTCAGTGTTGGATCCTGGATCCAGCACTGGTGCATCTCCTGTAAACAGTTGAAAGAATGCGTTTAAGTCATACAGGCGATTTTTAAGGAATATTTGTAGTTTGTGAAAATCGACACTTTGAAACTTTTCTGCTGAAAACCAGACAATGGATTCCTATGGAAGAAAATATAAGTTACTGGTAAGTACGGTTAAAATTACTTTTCAGGGTCAGTGCTGGGCTAAAAGATGCAGCACTGAGGTCTCTCCTGATAACAGGTGAGTAAATCGGAATTCGTATTTCGGCTGATTTTAGAGGAATATTTTAAAGTTCCAAAACTCCACACTTAGAAGAATTTCCAAGTGAAACCAGTCAATGTTAGCCTATGGAAGGAAATTCAAGTTACTGGTAAGTACGGTTAAAATTACTTTTCAGGACCAGTACTGGGCTGAAAGATACAGCACTGAGGTCTCTCCTGATAACAGGTGAGTAAATCGGAATTTGTATTTCGGCTGATTTTAGAGGAATATTTGTATGTTTCAAAAATCAACACTTAGAAACTTTTTCAGCAAAAAGCAGACAATGATATCCTATGGAAGGAAATTCAAGTTACTGGTAAGTACGGTTAAAATTACTTTTGAGGATCAGTACTGGGCTGAAAGATGCAGCACTGAGGTCTCTCCTGATAACAGGTGAGTAAATCGGAATTCGTATTTCGGCTGATTTTAGAGGAATATTTTAAAGTTCCAAAACTCCACACTTAGAAGAATTTCCAAGTGAAACCAGTCAATGTTAGCCTATGGAAGAAAATTCAAGTTACTGGTAAGTACGGTTAAAATTACTTTTCAGGACCAGTACTGGGCTGAAAGATACAGCACTGAGGTCTCTCCTGATAACAGGTGAGTAAATCGGAATTCGTATTTCGGCTGATTTTAGAGGAATATTTGTATGTTTCAAAAATCAACACTTAGAAACTTTTTCAGCAAAAAGCAGGCAATGATATCCTATGGAAGGAAATTCAAGTTACTGGTAAGTACGGTTAAAATTACTTTTCAGGATTAGTACTGGGCTGAAAGATGCAGCACTGAGGTCTCTCCTGATAACAGGTGAGTAAATCCGAATCGTAGTTCGGCAGATTTTAGAGGAATATTTGCACAATGGTGAAGGTAGGGGGCGGGGCCTGAGGTGACATCTGTGCAAACGCGCCCCGTGGCGCGTTTTAAGTTGGGGGATTAAGTCCCCTTGAATCATGAGGGTCCCTAGGGGCCAACTAGCCCACCAGGAACCTCCAGTATGCGCCAGGGGCTGTGTTGCAGAGACGTGTAGAGGGGCCACACCCCTTTTACACCTCTCTGCAACGCAGCTCTGTGGCGCTTTCTGGATGTACCTGTTGGGCTAGTTGGCCCCAGGGACCCTCAGGATTGAAGGGGATTTAATTCCCCATCTTAAAACGCGCCACGGGGCCTGTTTGCACACATGTCACCTGAAGCCCCGCCCCTCCCTTCACCACTGTGCAAACGCGCCCCGTGGCGCGTTTTAAGTTGGGGGATTAAGTCCCCTTGAATCCTGAGGGTTCCTGGGGCCAACTAGCCCACCATGTACCTCCAAAAGTGCCACAGAGCTGCGTTGCAGAGAGGTGTATAAAGGGCGTGGCCTCTGTACACCTCTCTGCAACGCAGCCCCTGGCGCATACTGGAGGTTCCTGGTGGGCTAGTTTGCCCCAGGGACCCCAGTATTCAAGGGGAATTACTTCCCCATCTGCAAACGCGCCAGGGGCGCGTTTGCAGAGTGGTGAAGGAAGGGGCGGTGCCTGCGGGCCGATCGTTTTTTGTTGTTTTTTTTTCCCTGAAGGGGGCTGTGTGGCCCCCTTCCTTTTCTTATTTTTGGGCCCTGGGGACCCCATCCCCCAGGGCCTTACCCCTTTTTTTTTAAATTTAAAAAAAAAAATTATTTCTGGGGAGGGGGGCCGCGTGGCCCTCCTCCCGAGCCACTACTTGCCCCGGGGACCCCATCCCCCGGGGCCTGGCCTCTGGTTGGGGACTGTGGGGGTCCCCAAACCCCCACAGTCCCGCCGGCTCCCCGTGTCCTACGGGAGCCGGCATTGCTTTACACATGGGGAGCAGCTAACATGCTGCTCCCCGTGTGGAAAGCAATTGTCTTGGATATTGGAAGCGAGAGCAGGTTTCCCTGCTCTCTCTTCCAATATCCAAGCAGTTTGCAATGACAGGACGGGAGCCGCGAGGCTCCCGTCCTGTCATTGCAAACAGCAGTGTCCCGGGGTAGGCACCCCGGGACACTGCAGGAGCCGGCCCTGGGGGTGGCGGTCCCCAGGGCCACCACAGGCTCCAGGAGGGGGCCGCGCGGCCCCCCTCCCCACATCAGCACAGCCCCGGGGAGGTGGTGGTCCCCGGGGCTTTGGGAGTCCAAAACGGACCCCCATTTTAATTTGTCAGTGCCCCGGGAGGTGGCAGTCCCGGGGCGTGTGGGGGGCTCGAGCCCCCCACACAGGAAAAAAAAAAAAAGAAGCCCCGGGGAGGTGGTGGTCCCCGGGGCTGCGGGAGGGCTCAGAGCCCTCCCGCACCATTTTAAAAGAAAGCCCCGGGGGTGGCGGTCCCCGGGCTTGGGGGCCCTTAGAGGCCCCCATACATAAAATAAACACCCCCAGCATGCCCCCGGGACTTGGCCCACCCGGGGGCAAATTAACATCGAAGCGCGGGAGACCGCGCTTCGATTTATCGGCAGGATCCGCGCACCCTGAGCGCATCCTGCCGATTTAAAAAAATAAAAATGCTTTTTCTGCCCAGGGGGTCCTTATGGGACCCCTGAGCAGACCTAGGGGTCAGGGTGTTTCTACCCTGCCCCCTTTGTGCGTTTTGCGCACTTGTTTCTGTCCCTCGGTTCTACCGAGGGACAAAATGGCTGCCAACATTTCCTGAATCGGAATGTTGACAGCCAGCTGACAGCCAATTAACATGCAGCTCGTGATCGGGACGGTGCGCGCAGGGTGCGCTCAGGGTGCGCGGATCCTCCGTGCCCATAGATATATATGTACTTTTACTTTTGATTTTCTCAGCAACTACTGAACGGATTTACACCGTTTAACAAAAAGGGTTCTTTCTGAACCAAGAACTACCTCTTTGCCAAATTTGGTGTAATTCCGTTCAGCAGTTCGGGCTGTAGCCGTGTCTAAAGTTTCCTATGGAAAAATGAATGGGGAAAACGCGTTTTGGGACCCCCCTTTTTTCTCGGCCCCCGCTTGACGAATCACCCCGACACTTTCAGGGTAGGAGCGGACCGGAGCGCCCCACAAAGTTTGAAAATTTTGCGAAGATACGTCAACCGGCAAGAGAGTTATTTCAAATAGAATGTCGCGGATTTCCTATGGAAAATAGGTTCTAACTATAACTATCTACTGGCGACCGCCAGTAGATAATACATATATATATATATAGATATTCACTCCACAGTGGCTTAATCGACTCAGCCCACCATGCAGCGGCACAGACGAAGAACGACAGTCCAAGACTCTCCAGGGCTTTCGACCATATGTCTTTTATTAATTTTCAGCAAACATGTTAGTCAAGATAATCTGGTCCACACCAAATGCAACGACTGATCACGACCGACGCGTTTTGGCAACCGCCTTCAACTGGGTTTTCAGTATATATATACAGTCACTGAAAAAACAAAGGTTACAAGAATGTTATAGTTAGCCTCAAATTTCACATGTACAAGACCATACAAATTCAGCAGTGATAGTTAGCTGAGCTAACTATAACTTAGGCCCCCGCAATGCACTGCTTATTACCCCACATATTACATCACTCATTACGTGGTCAGTGACATCACTGATGACATCTCAAATGATATCACTGATGACATCATCCATGGAGTCACAGAAAAAAACAACCAAATTAGGCCTCTTTGCAGGAAGCATGGAAAGGGTTAAGGAAATTCTGACCATTTAGAAGTGGTGTAACAAAATAGAAAGATGAAAAGAATGCTGTGATTTTAACTAGAGCAACATAAGTAAGATCATATGGTGAGGGGTAGCCATTTTACCTACTTTACTACTGAGAGATGAGGTGGTTTTTGGGAGTTCTGACTGGACATTTGGAATGAAAACAGATGTAATCAGAGATAGAAATAAAACTGGGAGAACAGCAAAGAGTTTTTACAGCTATGTTAAGTAGGTTGTAGTATATAAAAATATATATTAAGATAAACAATTGTGAGTGTATGTAAGCTGAAAGAAAATGTGTACCTTCTAGAGACTATTTAGAAGGGAAAATAGAAGAGAGCTTAGATGAGAACATTAACTAAAAATACAGCGAGCAGGAAAGGAGAAAGGGAAATCGGTATATTGAAATTATTTATTAAGCCAGTATGAATGAATGTATTTGAAATCAGATTTGGGTATTTGCTTACAGTATGTAGTTTAATAGTATGTAATTTGTACATAGTCACACGGTCAGGCAGGCACTTACATATCCTGTTACACTGCCATAAAACCACTTATGTACCCACCACTCATATAGCTAGACAGTGACTGCAACACTCAGTCACACAACCATAAAATCATTCACACATCCATTTACTCACCTATAAGTACAATTTTGAGTACTAGTTCACCCTTAGAGCCTGCAAGGACATGCACAGAATGCAATCTGCACCACAAGTCGAGTTTAAAGAGGACTACTTCAGCACTCTTTAAAAGGGAGAACCCTAATTGTAGTTGACCTCACAATCAGGGCCCCAAAGGGTAGTGGGCTTCAGAAGGAGGGAGAGGAGTGGAGAAATGAGTGGGCAAAGCCTCCAGAGGAGAGAGGGTATCCCCAGAGACAGACTTCTCTAATGGAATGGTGCATGAAGAACTGTTTCCTCCCAATTCTAGTACCCTACAGATCTCAAGGAAAGACAGGCTGAGTGGGACCTGAGGTCACAGCTGCGCCAGCTATATGCAGAGGAGTGAAAAGTTGAGGTTAAGAGAACCTTGCAGGAGAAACGGGTCTTGCTGGCTGGAGTGTTAAGGAGGTGTACTTGAAGACCAAATAACTGTTAGAGTCAAGCTGAAAAGGTGTGAGCACCACTACTGTGTCCAGTACAGAAGAAAGAATTCTTATATTCAGAGACTTAGTGCCCGAATTTAGGGAGGGGTTTGATATTGGCAGGTTATTTCTGGCATTAGAAGTAGCTGTAGTGGTACAGAGGATTTCTTAGGAAGATTATAAAGGTGCCTTTGAAGGCATATTGGTGGTGATGGGATTGACAACATGCTGGCTCTACAGAAGGTGAAGAGGTTGAGATATCCCTCTATAAAAGAGGTCCTTGTCGGTAAGTATTAATTAACCCCAGAGGAGTGCAGATTTTAATTCAGTGTAAGTCAGAAACTGTGTGCCTACTACTGGGAGGATTTTGTTGGGTAGTTTTCAAATATTTATTAAAAGTGCTGTTGTTTTTTAAGAAAGTGTTTAACCCCTTCGATGCTCATGATGGAGCGGTTCCGTCATGAGCATCGGTTGGGCTGTGCTTATGACGGAACCGCTCCGTCATGAGCACAGCCCCTGGGGGCAGCGCTGGCACTCCCCCCCTGGGGCATCGATCTTGCCCCCACAGAGGGGGGTGGCAGCGGAAGACTTTCCGCTGCCACCCCCGACCCCCCCCACGCTTTCCCATGACGTCAGCGCGCACAGCGCGCGCCAACGTCATCAGGAAGCGTTGGGACGCCTGGAAGCCATTTGCTTCCAGGCGTCCGGAGGAGCGAGGTGAGTTTTCTCTGCTCTGGTGGGGCGGGGGGGGGGCATTTGGGCATGCATTGAGGCATCGGGGGAGAGGAAAGAGTATTTCCTTTCCCCTGATGTCTCAATGCAGGGCATCCTGCTTCACGATCGCGCATAGCGTCGCGATCGTGCAGCAGGAATGCCCCACTAGACACCAGGGATGTCCTTTTTTACTCAAAGGAAGCGACCCCTTGGGCAAGGGTCGCTTCCTATGGGGGCTAATTGTTTCAAAGACTTTTCTGCCCCCCCTGGGGACAGATCGGACGTTTTTTGGGCCGTTTCTGGATCCAGGGGGGGCAGAAAAGCCCACTAGACCCAGGGATTATTTTTAAATGTAAATGGAAGCGACCCCCTGGGGGGCCACTTTAATTAGTTTGGGAATTCTGCCCCCCATGGGGGCAGATCGCCCCGTTTTTTGGGACTTTCTGCCGGGGGGGCAGAAACCCCCACTACACACCAGGGAATTATTTTAAATTGTAATGGAAGTGACCCCTTGGGCAAGGGTCGCTTCCAGGGGGCAATTTTTTTAAAATTTGTATTCTGCCCCCCCTCGCCCCATTTTTTGTGCCTTTAAACCCTCAGTAGACACCAGGGAATTATTTTAAATTGTAATGGAAGTGACCCCTTGGGCAAGGGTCGCTTCCAGGGGGCAATTGTTTTTTTAATTTGTATTCTGCCCGGGGGCAGATTGGCATTTTTATTGGGCCTTTCTGCCCCCAGGGGGGGGTAGAAAACCCCACTAGACACCAGGGACTCATTTTAAAAATGAAATGGAAGTGACCCCTTGGGCAAGGGTCGCTTCTAGGGGGCATATTGTTTTTGTATGCATATTCTGCCCCCCCCCCCTGGGGGCACATTAGCCTGTTTTTTTTGCCTTTTTACCCGGGGGGGGGGCAGAAAACCCCACTAGACACCAGGGACTTCTTTTAAATGAAAATGGAAGCAACCCCTTGGCCAAGGGTCGCTTCCAGGGGGCAGATTTTTTTATATGTGTATTCTGCCCCCCCTAGGGGCAGATAAGCCTATTTGTTTGCCCTTTCTGCCCCGGGGGGGGGGCAGAAAACCCCACTAGGCACCAGGGATTTTGTTTTGCGAGTAATGGAAGCGACATGGTTGCTTCCTGGGGACAGATCTGCCCCTTTTTTGGGCCTTTCTGCCCTAGGCGGGAGGGGGGAGGCAGAAAACCCTACTAGGCACTATGGATTTATTACTTTTGCAAGGGGCAAATTTCTGTGTGCTGTTTTCTGCCCCACCTGGGGGGCAGATTGGCCTGGCAGACATCCTCACCCGATCCCTTGGGCAAGATCACCCCCTATTTTTCTCAGCCCTATTTGAAGGCCCATCTGGCCGATTGACCATTTGGGTAGTAACATAGCGTGTTATAATGTTAATTGTTTTATTTTTTGTGAATTGCAATTGTAATGCTTTATTTCTCCTTTTTTGTTCTAGTTCCAGGTTGCGGTTTCGTTACTGGTGGTTCTGCTGTTTGTATAGTTGCATGTGTTTGGTAAGAGACTTTTTTTTGTACAATGTAAATGAGTTTCATTTCTCTGCATGAATTTGTTTTTTGCAAATGGTGTAATAATAGCAGTATGTTTGGCTTCTGTTTTTGAGTGTCAAAATTTTTTTGCATTTGTGCTCGATGTGTATTTTGTTGTCTTGTGAGTAATTGTTTTTGTTTTTTTCTTTCTAGTGGGATATCGTTTTTGCTGTGTCTCTTCAGAGTAGGTGCTGGTGAGTGTAGCTGTCTCTTGTAAGTGAATTGTATAGTTTTTGAGTATATAGATCTTTGTGATAAAGGCACACATTATTTTACTTACTTGTTTTGCACAGTGTTGGTTGTTGTTGACTTGTTTGTGCAGTCTCTTTCTTAGTAAGGATAATGGCTAGCCGCAGGATTACTGCTCAGCAGGTTGTTGGTATGCTTTTTGAGTCTTCCTCTGACCATGGTTCAGAGACTGACTCTGCATTTGAGTCAGAGGAGGCAGGGGACAATTCAGGCAGTGAGTTTTCTCTCCACATGGAATCATCGGATGCTGAAGATACTCTTAGTGCGGATGAAGTGCCTGTGTTAGAGGAGGAGATTGATGTGCCGATAGTGCGGCAAGAGGCATCTGGGCTGCAGCCTGGGGCTGCAAGGCTTCCCGTTGGTGTAGTGCGGCAAGAGGCATCTGGGCTGCAGCCTGGGGCTGCAAGGCTTCCCGTTGGTGTAGTGCGGCAAGAGGCATCTGGGCTGCAGCCTGCGGCTGCAAGGCTTCCCGTTGGTGTAGTGCGGCAAGAGGCATCTGGGGCAGCAAGGCTTCCCATTGGTATAGTGCGGCAAGAGGCATCTGGGCAGCAGCCTGGGGCTGCAAGGCTTCCCGTTGAAAGTGCTGACCTCTGGGTTGCCCCAGGCATGGTGCAGCCGGCATTGCCAGACTTTACTGGTTTTCCAGGGTGTAGAGTGAATACTGAAAACTTTTTGCCGATACATTTTTTTCAGTTGTTTATGGACGATGTGTTTTTGGCAGAGATTGTTGAGCAGACTAATTTGTATGCCGAACAGTTTTTGAGGGACAACAGTGCCAGTCTTAAGCCCCACTCTAGAGCTACCCGGTGGGCTCCCACAAATCTGGAAGAGATGAAGAAGTTCTTGGGTTTAACTTTTTTAATGGGCTTGTTAAGGAAGCCATCAATGGCTTCATATTGGTCTACTAGTCCCTTGATGGCAACTGCTATTTTTCCGGCAGTCATGAGTCGTGAAAGGTATTTGCTTCTGCTTCAGATGATGCATTTTGTCGATAATGGTTTAGCGTTGCCACGAGATCACCCTGAATGTGACCGTCTTTTTAAGATTCGGCCTGTCATTGATCACTTTGTTGATCGATTTTCTGAGATCTATGCTCCAGGGAAAGAAATTGCAGTGGATGAGTCTTTGGTGTTGTTCAAGGGCCGCTTGGTTTTTAGGCAATACATTCCTAGTAAGAGGGCACGCTATGGAATTAAGCTGTATATGCTGTGTGACAGTAGGACTGGATATGTCTCTAATTTCAGGGTGTACACCGGTAAGGAATCCAGGATTAACCCCCTGGTTGTCCGTCCACTTTTGGAGTGACTGAGAAAATTGTGTGGGAACTTGGAAGAGGATTTTTTAACAAAGGCCACCATTTATATGTAGATAACTTCTACACTGGTGTGCGGTTGTTCAGGGAATTGGCCAAAGTGGACACTGTTGCTTGTGGCACAATCCGCTCTAACCGTAAAAGTTTCCCAAAAGAACTTGTTTGTCAAAAGCTTGTGCGGGGCAGTGCAGTGCGTTGCTTTGCGAGGAGCTTCTAGCTGTGAAGTTTTCAGACAGGAGAGATGTCTACATGCTGTCTACCATCCATGATGAAAGCACTGCACCTGTGACTGTTTGGGGTCAGGTTGCTGAAGCGCGCAAACCTGTGTGCATTTTAGACTATAATAAGCACATGGGTGGTGTTGACAGAGTAGATCAGAGGTTGGAACCTTACGCTGCTCTTCGTAAGGCTTACATTTGGTACAAGAAGTTGGCTATCCATCTTTCCCACTTGGCAACCTTTAATGCTTTTGTTGTGTTCCAGGATTCTTGTCCTGAGTCAAAGATGACTTTTGCTAAGTTTCAAGAGTCTGTAATAGGCAGCCTTGTTTTAGTGGAACAGGCAAGTGTTCCTAGAGTTGGAGTGGTGGAGGATGTTGCTAGATTGAAAGATCGCCACTTTCCTCCCACACCCTCAAAAGACTTTCCCAGTAGGAGATGTAGAGTCTGTTGGCGAAGAGGTATGCGGAAGGAGACTCGTATGTACTGCCCCGAGTTTCCTTCTAACCCTGGGCTGTGTGTGCCTGCTTGTTGTAGAATGTACCACACGCAAATGAATTTTTGGGAGCATCCATGAGTGGTAAAGTGAACTGCCTGGCCTCTATTGTTTAATATTTTTGGTTCAGTTTCAAGGTTGGCATTTGTGTAGTGTATTGAGTTTCAGATTTTGTGTTAGTAGATTTGTATCTATTTGCAATTTGTTTGTGTTTTCTTATTTATATAAAAAAATATCCTAAATGTGATGGCGGTGTGCGTGGAGTGGCGCTTGTGTGGTGGTGTGCATGGTCTGGCGTTTGGCTGGCGGTGTGTTTGGATTGGCGCTTGGCTGGCAGTGTGCGTGGACTGGCGCTTGGCTGGCGGTGTGTTTGTACTGGCGCTTGGCTGGCGGTGTGTTTGGGCTGACGCTTGGCTGGCGGTATGCGTGGACTGGCGCTTGGCTGGCAGTGTGCGTGGACTGGCGCTTGGCTGGCGGTGTGCGTGGACTGGCGCTTGGCTGGCGGTGTGTTTTGATTGGCGCTTGGCTGGCGGTGTGTTTTGATTGGCGCTTGGCTGGCGGTGTGTTTGTACTGGCGCTTGGCTGGCAGTGTGTTTGTACTGGCGCTTGGCTGGTAGTGTGTTTGCACTGGCGCTTGGCTGGCGGTGTGCATGGACTGGTGCTTGGCTGGCGGTGTGCGTGGACTGGCGCGTGGCTGGCGGTGTGCGTGGACTGCCGCTTGGCTGGCGGTGTGCGTGGACTGGCACTCGGCTGGCGGTGTACGTGGACTGGCGCTTGGCTGGCAGTGTGTGAGTAGTGACTAGCTGCTGGTCACTACACACACTGCTAGCCAAACGCCACTCAACGCAATCCGTGAGCTGGTGTGGTTGCTGTGTCAGGAATGTGGGCGTGTGAAAGTGATGGGCCCTTGAATGGCGCTGTCTGCTGGTGTGAGTGTTGTAATGTGCTGGGCCCGCGGCTGGCGTAAATGGTTTTGTATGTGTCACACGTATGAAAGGTGTATGAATGGCCTGTAAAGAGGTTGGTGCCTTGTCGTGGCTTTACAGCTCACGAGCTGTGAGTCAATGGTTCAGTTTCTTGTCCTTTCATATTAAAAGTGCATTTTATTTTTGTGAAATCTCTGGTTAATACAACTGTATATACTGAACCATCACTCACCCTCGTGCCAAATCCAACCAGTATGTATGTGTGCTTGAGGAATAGGTGGTTGTGCATAAAAATGTGTCTTTTCTGTTTTTGTCAAGCAGGGTGTACCTTGTCCTTTTTTGTGAATGTTGTAATGTGTTGGTTTTGTGCCTGGTGGTGTGAATGGTCTTGTGTGTATCATGTATGAAAGGTGTGTGAATGGCCTGTAAAGCGGTTGGTGCCTTGAAGTGGCTTTACAGATCACGAGCTTCGAGTCACTGGTTCAGTTTTTTTGTCCATTCAGTTATTGACAGTGCATTTCATTTTTGTGAAATCTCTTGTTAATACAATTTTATATACTGAACCATCACTCGCCCTCGTGCCAAATCCAACCAGTATGTGTGTGTGTTTGAGGAATAGATGGCTGTGCAGTAATCTTTGTCTGTTTTGTCTCTCTGCAAAGCTGTACATTTCATTTAAGAATAACCTAACAACTGTAGTTTTTGTCGTAAACTAAACACCCATGGGAGCGCATGGTGATGTCTCTCTTGTGGATCCCAACAAGTTATCTTACCCACAATGTCCTGCAACCCTCAAAATGTGACTGTGACATTTTCCTTGCATTTTTGTGCCCAAATTTTCACACTGCAGAAAGTAACAACAAATTTCCAACCCCCCAGCATTTCTCCAAGTATCCCAATAGAAATGGTACCTCACTTGTATGGGTTGGCCAAGTACCTGCGGCAGGGAAGGGCCCAAAACCTATTGATGTGACATCAAAATTTCCTATCACAAACCAACCTGGTTTTGCATGGGGGGTCCCATGAGTTTTTGGTCCGGGGCTCGGCGGCCATCTGGGAAACCTACCTAACCCACACATTTCTGGAAACTAGACACCCGGGGGAGTCCAGCGAGGTATGGCTTGAGTGGGTCCCCCATCATTCTCCTACCCAGAACCCCCTGCAAACCTCACATTTCGCTGAAAAATCCAGATAGGTAATTTTGATGTCGCCTCAATAGCTTTTGGGCCTTTGCCTGTCGCGGGTCCTTGACCCACCCACGCAAGTGAGGTACCATTTTTCTCGGGAGACTTTGGGGAACGCGGGGTGGGTGGACATTTGTGGATCCACACAGATTCCAGAACTTTCCACCACAGAAATGTGGGGAAATTGTGAATTTTTTGACAATTTTTTAGGTTTGCATTGTATTCTGGGTAACAGAACCTGGTGGGAGGCAGTCAAGTCACCCCATCCTGGATTCCGCTGGGTGTCTAGTTTCCAAAAATGTACAGGTTTGCTAGGTTTCCTTAGGTGCCGGCAGAGCTATGGTTCAAAAACTACAGCTAGGCACTTTGCCAAAAAAGGGTCATTTTTCACTGCGAAATTGAGGTGTGTCCAAGTTGCGTTTTGCACCGTTTCCTGCCGCGGGCACTAGGCTGACCCACACAAGTGAGGTACCATTTTTCTCGGAAGACTTTGGGGAACGCGGGGTGGGTGGAAATTTGTGGATCCACGCAGATTCCAGAACTTTCCAGCACAGAAATGTGGGGAAAATGTGTTTTTTTTGACAATTTTTTAGGTTTGCAAGGGATTCTGGGTAACAGAACCTGGTGGGAGGCAGTCAATTCACCCCATCCTGGATTCCCCTGGATGTCTAGTTTTAAAAAATATATAGGTTTGCTAGTTTTCCCTAGGTGCCGGCAGAGCTATGGTTCAAAAACTACAGCTAGTCACTTTGCCAAAAAAGGGTAATTTTTCACTGCGAAATTGAGGTGTGTCCACGTTGCGTTTTTTGCCATTTCCTGCCGCGGGCACTAGGCCGACCCACACAAGTGAGGTACCATTTTTCTTGGAAGACTTTGGGGAACGCAGGGTGGGTGGAAATTTGTGGATCCACGCAGATTCCAGAACTTTCCAGCACAGAAATGTGGGGAAAATGTGGTTTTTTTGACATTTTTTAGGTTTGCAAGGGATTCTGGGTAACAGAACCTGGTGGGAGGCAGTCAAGTCACCCCATCCTGGATTCCCCTGGGTGTCTAGGTTTAAAAAATGTATAGGTTTGCTAGGTTTCCCTAGGTGCCGGGAGAGCTAGGGTTCAAAAACTACAGCTAGGCACTTTGCAAAAAAAGGGTAATTTTTCATTGAGAAAATGTGGTGTGTTCACGTTGGGTTTTGAGCCATTTCCTGTCGTGGGCACTATGCCTACCCACACAAGTGAGTTACCATTTTTATCGGGAGACTTACGGTAATTCCGATTTGTAAAGCAACTGTTATTACCTATTGACTTTCGATGCATTTCTGCCTTCCAAATGAAAGACATTGTGTAAAAAGAAGTCATTTTGAAAAATGACCGATAATTCTCATGCTAGTATGAGTATTCCCAATTTCGAAAATGTGCAAATATCTACTGTTTCTAAACTCTATAATTTGTTCCCATTTCAGAAATACATAGGTGTCTTTCATACCGATTTTTCCATGTATACATTTTCCCACAATAATTGCTATATACCCGGTACATAATAAAAGCCATTGCAAATTGCTGCTCAGTTTTTGACTCTGGGTTCATCGGGTTCTTGTTGAACCTACAAGTCCTATATATCCCCACAACCAGTAAGGTCCAGCGGATGTAACGGTATATTGCTTTCAAAGAGCTGTTATAATTAGAAGAAGTTACAGGTGAAAACGTTGACACAAAAGGCTGTTTTTTTCAACTAATTTTCAATTTATCCTATATTTAACTGTAAGTTTCTATAAAGAAACCTGGATGGATCTACACAAATGACCCCTTGCTACATTCAGAATTTTGTCTACTTTTGTAAAATGTATAGCTTTCCAGGATCCATTATTGCTTTGATACCCATTTCTACCATTAACTGGAAGGAGGTTGAAAGCACAAAAAATAGCAAAAATAGGCTATGTCCCAGAAAAATGCCAAAACTGTGTAAAAAATGTTGGTTTTCTGACAAAAGTCTGTCATTCTCTAAAATCTGGGAAAATGGTGATTTCAGCCCCATAAACCCTTTTTTGATACCATTTGCAGGGAAAAACCCAGACGCTTTCATTTGCAGCCCTTTTTTCCAATTTTTCCCAAAAAAAACAAAATTTAGCTGTATTTTGGCTAATTTCTGGGACCCCTCCAGGGGAATCCACAAACCCTGGGTACCTTTAGAATCCCCATGATGTTGGAAGAAAAGGACGTAAATTTGGCGTGGATACCTTATGTGGTCAAAAAGCTACAGGGGCCTAAGCGCAAACTACCCCAAATAGCCATAAAATGGCTTAGCACAGGGGAGGAAAAGGCCTAGCAGCGAAGGGGTTAAAACAGTGTTATACTTTTTCTTTGTTTTCAAAAAGGACTGAGAAGAAGAAACTTGAGGAGCCTTTTCTTCAGACACTTCTTAGAGTTCATTTAGGTTGTTTATTTTATACAATTCAATGACATCCCCATAATCTCCTTTGAATGTAGTAGATAGCTACTGTAAAAGAATTTGGTGTAATTCCCTTCAGCGGTTCGAGCTGTAGCGGTGTCTAAAACTTGCAATATCCCTATAGACATTGCATGGGGAAAAAGCTTTTTGGGCTCCTCCCTTTTTCTCGGCCCCTGCTTGACAAATCACCCCACAACTTCCCAGACACCAGCTGAACTATCTTGAGTACCAGCTTTGAAAATTCCATGAAGATTTGTCAAATGACGCCAAAGTTATTAGCAAAATAATAATATCTCTTCTTTTCCTATGGAGCTACTTTTTGTTGTAAAGTTCAATTTTAGTGTGTTTCTGTATTTGTAAATATTTAAATACATTATGTTATGTTTGTTAATTGTTTGGCTTAAATTGTATTGTAATATGTTAAAAAAAATATACTTGTAAAGTTATAAATATATTTAATTATACATTTAATTGTAAGACACATACACACCCATACAGGTTTATACATGTACTCACACACCTATTCAGTCATTCACACAGATACACTAGTAGGGAAAATGAAGCCACATAAGACATTTTTACAGCAGCAAACTTGTGGCATTTCGCACAGTGGGTAAACATCTCACTCAAATATTCACAGGTTGCAGGTATTCTGATGAGCGCAGGTGATGAATGTTCTCCCAAGGGTGCTCTAGTGGTGGAATGTTCTGAGGTATCTAGTTTCTCATGCATAATTCAGTAGTACACAGTAGTACACTCTTTCAAGAATTGCTTTTAACTGCTTTCAATTGGAACTTGCACCATGTGAATATTTTTCTTTGCACTGCTGCTGGGTAACTATATGCCACAAATATTACACTGCACATATTTTACCAGGTGGAGAATCCAGCGGGGAGAGTTTGTTGAAAGCAGAACCATCATGCTCTCAAGAACAGGAGAAACTGGCCTGATGTGAGGTGAAGTGAAAGATTAATTTAATTCCGTCTTGAACTGATTGTCTAACATTGGGAATGGATTTGATCATACACTTAATATCTTAATCTATGGATGGAAGCTTGCTAACTTATAAAGCTGGAGGGAATAAAAATGAAAACTGATAACATTCCGGTTAAAGGGAAAAGAAAGACTGAATGGTGTGGCGTCTGTAATAAGGATACTCGAATAACCTTGCATTCAATCGTAAATCAGAAAGCCCTGAAGAAGTCCTCATGTACAAAACATGTAGGTTATGAGAGGGCACAAGAAGATGAGTTTAAAAAAGATTTATTTTCAATAAAGAAGATGGAGTCTATGCAGTATTTGACACCTTGAGATATACATTTTTGATGACTGTTTGATGAAGTATTAAAAGTGACAGAAAATTAATTGTGCTGAGTTAAAAGCTTGATAAAACATATTTAGCTGTTACCTTCATTTCCCCAGAAGGTATAGTAAAGTGCTTTCTAACATCACTTTCTTTTGTGCTGCTATAGAGGTATACATGCATGTGTTTGAAGTGATTGAGTAGAACACTATATTTGTAAAAAGTTAAATAAGTTGTGCTCTGTTTATTTGTTTTTTTTGTAGTGAGTGCAATCCACAGTGTGCCTTAATTGCAATGAGATAGTGTGCAGATTTGTTTTATTTTTGTACAATCTTTATGATTGTTTTTTCCCCACTGTTCAATGATGTCTGCTTAAAAAGTACATTGTTTATGGTGTATGAATAAAGAAGCTGAGAACAGTGAAAAAGGGGAAATGAAATGTTTATTTATATTAATACATACTTTTACAGTATGAGAAATGTCTAGTTATTTCTTACAATTATGTGTTTATGCATTGTTGAAATTGTAAGTCACTTTTGTAATTCTATTATTTGTAAAACTAATAAATATTGCTGTTTTGTTCTTTTTATGCAGATCAATGGCACCATCTATTGGGGTAATGTACTTTTAGAAATTAATTCTTGAACTGTTGTTCCATAACTTTAGATTTTGAGGATGCTCATCCAAGGACAGAGTACTATGGTTACTAACACACCTAGGCACACATCCGTACAGCAACTCACACCCAGCCACACACATTCACACTAATACAGCCACTGACACACCTAGATGCACATTGATACAGTCACTGACTCACCCAATTACACACTACTACAGGCACTGACACATCCAGCCAAACATGAATGCATCCAATAACACAGCCAGGCACTCACTGTCACATCAAGGGACTTATCAATGCAGACACTCACACACCCAGGCATACAGCAATGCAGACACTGGCACAGCCAGCAAAATGCTAATGCATCCAATAACACACACAGGCACACACAGATCCACACACTGAGACACCCAGAGACCTACTAATGCAGACACTGACACACCCAGACATACAGCATTGCAGACTCTGACTCAGTTAGCCAAACATGAATTTATTCAATAAAACACCCAGGCACACACTAACATACACAATGGCACACCTAGAGACTTAGCAATGCAGACACTGAGCCACCCAGGCATACAGCAATGCAGATACTGACACACCCAGCCAAACAGTAGTGCAAACAATAACACAACCAGCAACACACTAATGCACACACTGAGCCACCCAGAGACTTACCAATGCAGACACTGACACACCCAGGCATACAGCAATGCAGACACTGACACACCCATACAAACACTAATGCAAACAATAAGGCACCCAGGCATATACAGACACATACACTGAGCAATCCAGAGACTTACCAGTGCAGACACTGACACACCCAGGCATACAGCAAGGCAGACACTGCCACAGCCAGCCACACATTAATGCATCCAATAGCACACCCAGCATACACTGCCACATACACTGAAACACTCAGGTTCATACCAATGCAAACACTGACAAACCCAGGCATACATACAGCAATGCAGACACTGACACATACAGCCAAATACTAATGCATCCAATAAGACTCCCAGGCACACACTAACGTGCACACTAAGACACCGAGAGACTTACCAGTGCAGACACTGACACAACCAGCCATACAGCAATGGAGACACTGACACACTCATCCAAACACTAATTCATCCAATAAGACAACTAGGCATACACTGGCACGTACACTGACACACCCAGAGACTTACCAATGCAAACACTGACTCACCCAGGCATACAGCAACACAGACACTGACAGCCAAACATTAATATATCTAATAACACACCCAAGCATACACTGACGCATACACTGACACACCCAGGGACATACAAATACAGACACTGACACACCTAGGTATACAGCAATGCAGACACTGACAAATCCAGTCAAACATTAATGCATCCAGTACCACACCCAGGCATACACTGATGCATGTGCTAACACACCGAGGCACATACTGATGCATACACTAACACACCCAGGCACTCAATAATGCTTACGCCGTCGCTAACACACCTAGCCCTACAATCATACACATACCGACACACTCACTATCACACTGATGCAGTCAACCACCCATGTAGTCACTAAGGCAGCCACTCACTCACTCATACAGCCAATCACACATAACAAACATAGAGTTAGCTCTTTATTTGAGTAGATGGTGGTTCTAACAAAAGAGGTTTTTTCTAGTAGGGTTTTTTAGCAGCTTTTAATTATTTATTTTTTTAACAAAAAGGGAACAAGGTAGTAAAAAGGGTAAGGATGGGGAAATGCAAAGAAGCAACTGGCTTCACTCTTCAATAAACATTATGTAGTCTTTGGATGCAAAAATAAAAACTAACAGCAAAAAGTTTCACTGTATCCAAGAATGCACCCACAGAAGACATTTTTACTGTGTAATTTCTATATTTGCGACAATGTGCTCCAAAATGCTCCACCGGCTACATACTAAACTCTTACCACTCTCTTGCTGCATGTCTTTGCTACACTTGTTCTTTGTGTGATGCTTGGAATTTTCACAACCTTTTGACTTAAGTAATGTAACATTAATGGTCAGCACCCCTAGTTTGAAAATTATTCCAGCACCACTGCAATCTCACAGCTCTTTTGGCTCTCAGCACCCACAGTCAAGGCACAATGGAATGGAGATGAAGAAGTGCACAAAATGGAAAAACAATCAATGTGGCCTCCTCTATTTGCGCACTCAGAATATTGAACAGCATTCCTGTATCCTTAAGGATGGCCAAACTGCAATCTAACTTAAGAGTTGAAGACATAGATCCAGTGGCGGCTGGCATCTACTGAGGGTGGTGGAGTGGGTAACATATTAATAAATAAATAAAACTTACTTACCTTCCTGTGCGACGTCCTCCTCCTTCGGTCTTCTCTCAAGGCAGGCTCCAACGCGGGATCCAACCAACTCCCCTTATCAATCCTGGCACTGCTCTCACCAGCATGAGAGCAGCGCCAGGATTGGAGGGAGTGGCCTCACTCAGCGCTCCCAAGAGCACTGGAGGACTGCACTTTCTCTAACCCAGCTGTCTAAGACAGCTAGGTTAAAGAAGTTTAAATTGCGCATATCTGACTGGCTGTCACAAGATGGCCGGCGAAAGAGACATGCACATTTTAAACTTTAGCGCACAGCTCCCTGCTGCCACTCAGCAGCACTGGCCCTGCCCCATCCTGTCACTCAGTTCGGGACGGGTTGGTTGCTGAAAAATAAAATGGTAATAAATAAACTTTATTACTGTTTTATTTTTCAGCTCTGGCCTGGGACTTTTCTTTATGGGGCGTTGCTCCCCCGCTCAATTTGAGGAACCGGCCCTGCATTGGTCTTTATTGAAGAATGCATCTCAATGACGTAACACTAACCCTCCACTCTCAGAGCCCAGCTAGATCTCCACTCACTTTTCGATTGTATGCATGCCTTTGACCCTGTACTGCACTCTGCAGCCTTTTAGAGAGGTGTGTGTCATGTAAATACCACATACATATACATGGTCAGAGAAAATAATTTTGCTCAGCACATCATTTGAGCCAGTGCGCCTTAAGAGGGTGGTAAAAACGCACCAAAATACTTTCCAGTTCCAAATATGTCTATGAAGTTGATATTTTTGGCGGACCTCAGATTGTTTTACTGTGCCATTGAAAAACCAGTTGCACCTCAGCATTGAAATTGTAATTTGCACGTTGAAGTGCAACTCAGTTTTTGCAGATTTGACAATGAAGACCTCATAGTTTGGAGTTACACGTTTTTCAGTGCTAAATCTGCAAGTATTTCTTAGTGCACCCGCATTTTATGCATAAGTGTAAACTGACACAGCTTGGGGTCAGAGGTCCGATTACCTTTGCTGAGAGGAAGTGCTTTCGGCCCTAGATCTGGGTCATTTGTGTTTTTTAACCAATTAAAATACTCTTCACTTTCGAAAGTGAATACATTGCTCAAAACAAATTTCAAGTGATTCGTCCTATGAGGAGATTAGTTTACGTGGCTTTATTAGCCAATGCGATTTTTTTTTTAACTGAACACCGTCAAGTTCAGAAAACAATACATCTGAAATCATCAGTAGAAACAGGAGATACATTCTTTCTCATAAACCCATGACATTCTGCTCTTTTCAGTAGCATTAAAACCAATTCCAGAAAAAGACAATTGATGTTTGCTTCTTTTTGAAGTAGAGCGAAGGTTGATATTTGGTGGTTTATTTTTATTATTAGTTTGGAGACACAAATAGAAATACGCTGCTGGATCGGAGTATGTAAGCTGAATTATTTATTTGGAACAGGGATAATTCTCAAGCTGCAATAGGTCCATGTGAAATCAAATGTTGTCTGACGCAAGTGCACTTTCCGTTCTGAAATGGCAACGGTGTATCTAAGAACGGCGGGCAAGCTCTGAAAGGTCATTGGTGGAATCTAAAGTGTGTGTTCTGATGCAGTGCATGTCTGTTTTTAATGAGTTTCATATTGGACGAGAACACAAAGCAACCCGCAGGCATTCAAACAGAGCTGGAGACCTTTGGCGCATTAACTCGGTCAGCGGTGCTCTTTGTACTCTACAGATCATGGCCATGCTCCCCAGGTCTTTGGTACTCTTAGGATAGGTTGAGTCTTATTTAAAATGTTACACGAACCGAAACGTCTCAAAGCACCTGAGTGTGGCCGGAAGACTGCAGGCATTCAAAATATCTAATATCTGGAGGGACACACTTATTCAAGAGGATTATGGACTAAAATTCTCATGATGTATTTTAGTCAAAGCTGTCACTGTATTACTGAAAAAATAGATATAGGAGGTAATTCCAATATACTGCACTATTGTTTGGGCAACCACAACACAACAATGGATAAACAACTGCTAACTGGAAGCCCTGTGATTGTTTTATTGACTAAAGTTAAGCAAGATAACTACTAGTGAGTGGCAACTGGCAACATTGTTAGACCTGACATCCTTAGTGTGGTCTTCCCCCAGACATTTTGGCCTTGACACTTCCAGTTTTCTGAATTAGTTTTTGTTGGCATTAAGACTCTGTGCATTTTACCGTGGCTAACCAGTTCTAAAGTGCTTGTGGTCACTCACTTAAGCATGGTAAAATAGGCCGACACTTGATTGGCATATTTGATTCACTTGTAAGCCCCTAGTAAAATGGTACTACAGGGCGTGTAAATGAAATGCTTTTAGTGGGCCTGAAGCACTCATTGTGCCACCCACTAAAGTAGTCTTTTAAAACATGTCTCAGGCCTGCCATTGCATCCTGTGGTGCAGTTTTAAACTGCCAATTCGAACTGGCAAAATAAACCTCTTGCGAGGCGTAATCCTTACCTTTTAATATATATGTCATCTCAAAGGCTGGCCCTAAATACCCATAGGGCAGGTTGCATTGTATTTAGAAAGTAAGAAAGGTGAATTTAAGTTTTACATATCCTGGTAAGAAAAACTCCTAATTTTTTTTTTCAGTAATGTAAGGCCTACCCCTTCTTTAGACTTACATTGGGTTGCCTTATTACATTTAATACCTGTTACGTTTTGATTTGAAGCAGGTAGGGATTATGTTTAGACTCAAATTAATTGCAATTTGAAACCCTCTTTAATGCTAATGTCAGATTTTTAGTCAGAATTCTGAAAATGCCAATTTCAGAAATTTGGCATTTTCCTGTCCTAACCATTTGTGTCTCTGCCAGTGTCCTGAGGCACATGACTGTGAATGGCTCTGCTGTTGGGCTTTGTTTATTCCCCTCAGATAGTGAGGCAAAAGTGGGCTAAATGTTGGCAGTATGGTCTGGGGCAAAGCTGTTCCCTGCCCCACTTACACCATAAAGGACTTGCCTCCAGCACACAAAAAGGAACCCGATACCAGCCTTTTGTCACTCCTGACTTCTTGGAGCCTTGACAGGAAAAGGGAACAACTTCCCAGAACCAGATGTGAGAGTAGCCCAGGATGTCTCCTCACTTCAAAGTCTGGCACAAGGTATAACTATTGGACCCTTAGAATACCGCTTCAGTGCACTGCTGGACCTATGGAAGACTTCAGAACGACTGCCTGGATCCCTAGGGGACTGCCCTGCTGCTATCAGAGGACTGTCCTGCTGCTTGAAGGAGAACTGGACCATCTCCTTGAACCCTGGACCACCAGATGTGTCTAAAAGGGCTAGCTAGCAGGCCTCCTGAGTGAGGTACTGTGACATAACACAAGCTCCTGAAGGCCTAGAACCCTGCACCTGGCCTCTGCTGAAGGGAGTTCTAAACCCCCCAATTGTTGTCCCCCAACAGCTGTATGTGATATCATAGAAAAACGATGTTAAGGAATACCATTACTGAGAAACCATTTAATCTACATTGTTTAATGGAAATTTTCAGAATTAATGGCATTTAGTTTTTTGAAGAAACCAATTCATAGAATGTCTTCTTGGTCGTAATTGTCTTTTGATTGCTTATTTTTTCAGTGTAAATGCAATGGTTGCCGGTCTTACTTTCAGAAAGTTTTTTCAGAGATATTTAGTTCAGTGCATTACTTATGGGGACATTATTTCAGTTTATAACATTTACATTTTCATTCAATTACTTTGGATGCTTTTAATTAGTTGAGTACTTACCACACGAAAACGGCATCCATTGCTGACCCCTCACACCTAAACACCATTAATCCATGCCCCCTAAAACATCTCAGCACACCTAAACCACACCAAGTCCTGAAACCTAAAAGCCCTTTTTACTCCAAAAATCCACCATCTATGAGCCATAAAAATCACTCACTGCCCCTAACTCCACCCATTCCTGAACCCTTAAAAACTCCCCCTGCTCTTAAACACTAGCCACCCAGAAGAAATGCACATCACCCTAAACTACTCATTCCTGTACCCTAAAACCCATTTCTACATCTAAACTCCACCCATCTCTGAATCCTTAAAACCCCTCACCACCTTAAACTCCACCCCATCCTGAACCCTGATAACTCTTCACCACAACAGCCGCTACCTATAATTGAGCCTTAAAAACCATCCCCAGCAATAAACTCTGCCCATCAATGAACCTTAAAACCCCTCAACACCCTTACACTCCACCCCTCCCTGAAACCTAAAAACACCTACAACACCTAAACACCACTCATCCGTGAATACTAAAAACACCTCACCACCCCATACACACCACCCATCTCTGAACCCTAAAAGCCCCTTTCTATGCCTGTATGCCAATTATTCCTGACCCCTAAAAAATCCTCATCACCCTAAACAATACCCAAGCCTGAACCGAAAAACCCCAACAGTTGCCCTCAACTCCACCCAAGTTTAATGTTATTTTGGAATTTTCCTTAAAATCACCATCCCTTTAAAAAGTTTACTTTAGGTTTCAATATTTTTACATTTCCATAAAAAATGTCCTTCCTTAAAATAGTTTTTCCATAATTTGGTTTCCTCCAATGCTGTTTCTCAGTTTTTGTTTTGCATAAATTTGCATACATCACCCCACACCAGCTGGCCCCTTGAAAGTGGTGGTGGTAGTGGAACTGCTCGTGCCTAACCCTAAAACATGGGGCATAAAAAATGTTTCACCAAAACGTGCCCTGAGAACAGGCAGAAGACTGGGACTTACCTGCCAGCTGATCTGCCCAAGGTGCACCGCCGGTTGGACTAACTTTGCGGTAGCTCGGGTTATGTTCTTCTCTGCAGCAGTAAATTCCCTCTGCAGATCCTGGTGGCGAAGGTAGCCAGCCTCATGTAGCCCTCTTTGGTTACAGCTTACAGCTTTGTCCAGCTGGAGATTTTTGATTTCCATAAAAGTGACTAATTCTGAATGTAAAACTTTTCACCACTACTCCGCCCAGCGGCTCGATGATAACAACGCCTTCTCCTTGAACACCTTCTTCTGCCTTGCCCTGCTGAAGTCTACTTATCAGGAACATTTCTTCAAAATTTCTCCTAAGTCCAAAGGCAAGCCAAGACTGGGCCATTCCATCTTTTGTATCTGACCGTCACTCTATCACAGTCTGCTTTTACTTTTGACTTTGGCAGGTCTAGTGCAACCAGTACATACATGTGGCGCTTTGATCTTTTAGGCACTATTTTGCACTGAAATATTTTAAGATTCATAACTCTGGTTTTGCTGATTGGATTAAATTTGTTTTGGTGCGATTTTATTTATTCATTTTACTCTATTTTTCTAAATTAGATTGGGATTTTGTTTATGTTTGGTTTTCATTTTATTACTGTTTATGCACTGCAAAAATACTTTACACATTACCTTTAAGTTAAGCCTGCTTTTGTACCAAGGTACAAGAGGGTTGAGCGCAGATTAACTTAGTGACACTCTTGTGGTTCACCCTGACAAGGTTTGGTTGGTGCTTGAGTAGGGTTTTCACCCTCTCAACCAATACCCAATTTTTTCTTACATTTTTGTTCAGTAGTGGGATCCAGTACTTGTGTTTATTCAGTGCCACTCAGTAATTTTGTGTAACACCTAAATAATCTAACATCTAATTCGATTTTGTTTCTAAATTATGCTTAGTGTTTGATTTGGCATTTTTCCAAATTTAAGCTTTGCCTCACACCCTTTGTACTTCAATGGAGAAGGATCTGTGAAACGATGAGAAGCAAGGTGGAGCTGCAGAGACTCTGCAAGGAGAGGGGACTGAATGTGGAGAGGAAGGAAACCAAAGGGTACCTTCAGATAGCTCTTAGAGCTTTTGAGGAGGTCAGGAGGATGTAAGCCACACCAGAGTAGAAGAGGAGGTTAACCGTGAGGATGAGGAGGAGGACTTAGAGGAGGATCAGAAGGAAAATGGACTAGCCGCAAGTCTTGAGCTGCAGCTAGAGGAAAAGGAGGGACACTTGCCCAATGGAGTTAGGTCTCCTGAAAGGGCAGGAAGCAGTGTGATCTCTCACAACCTGTCCCCCGAGGATCTGGAGCACAGGGATGTTGAGAAACAGTTTCAGCTGCAGCTGGCCAAATTGAAATTGGCTGCAGAAGAGAGTGCTGCAAGGAGGGCTGTAGATGAGGCTGCTGCAAATAGAGCCTTGGAGAAGAATAGACTTTTGTTGGCTCACAGGGACAGCAGCAATGGTGACAGCGATACCACAGTGCCCAGTAGAGACAGGAGGGCCCACATTCCCAAAGAACCTAGGGGGATATGTACAATGAAGTGGCGGAGCTGGTCGTTAGCCTCCTTGGCTTAACAACACGCTCCGCCACTTCAGAAACGCAAGGCCGCACCATATTCACAAGAATGTGGTGCAGCCTTGCGTTTCCCCCTGCGATGGCGCTAAGTTTAACAACTTAGCGCCAACGCAAGCACCCTTGCACCAGAGTCTGTGTGCCTGTTTCCGGTCCAGGGAGGTTCTGACTTGGCAGTTCGGGCTGGACTGTTCCCACACGGAACAGGGTCAAGACTGATTTGCATATGGCTGGGTCCAAACTGGGGTGGTGTGGTGAGCAAAAGAATGATGGCTTTAAATCAGATCCTTGTGACTGGGGGTGAATGTTTGCATTGTCCAGCATTCTGTCCATCAATTGTTTTTTTTGCATATGTCGCACTAAGTGGGAAGGGTATGCCCAGACGTGGGTCCTGTGCTCACTACACCACTGGATTCAAGATAGCCTGGCTGATGAAGGGTTATGCCCTGAAACCGGTCCCAGGATGCTTGTTTCCGGTCCAGGGAGGTCCTGGCTTGGCAGTTCGGGCTGGACTGTTGCCACAAGGAACAGAGTCAAGACTGATCTGCATATGGCTGGGTCCAAACTGGGGTGGTGTGGCGAGCAAAAGAATGATGGCTTTAAATCAGATCCTTGTGACTGGGAGTGAATGTTTGCATTGTCCAGCATTCCGTCCATCAATTGTTTCTTTTGCATATATCGCCCTAAGTGGGAAGGGTATGCCCAGACGTGGGTCCTGTGCTCACTACACCACTGGATTCAAGCTATCCTGGCAGATGAAGGGTGATGTCCTGAAACCGGTCCCAGGATGCTTGTTTCCGGTCCAGGGAGGTCCTGGCTTGGCAGTTCGGGCTGGCCAGTGAGTAACGCACGCCGTGAGGCTGGTTACTAGGCTTTTTTTTCACAATATATTTCTGCATCTTTTTAAAAAAAAAAATTGAACTGTCTTTTTAACTTTGTACTTACTCGTGGTTCCCTTATCTGCTCTTCCTCGCTGTCCCCGGTCCGTCACGGCTTGCAGTGCCGGTTGAACGGAGGGACGCGATTCCTCCCACTATTTCCTCACTTCCTGCCCCCCGGGTATTAAGCTCCGATGGTTACCCGGCCGCGCAGCAGTGAGTAACGCGCGCCGTGAGGCTGGTTACTAGGCTTTGTTTATACAATATATTTCTGCATCTTTAAAAAAAAAAATAGAACTGTGTTTTTAACTTTGTACTTACTCTTGGTTCCCTTATCTGCTCTTCCTCGCTGTCCCCGGTCCATCACGGCTTGCAGTGCCGGTTGAACGGAGGGACGAGACTCCTCCCACTATTTCCTCACTTCCTGCCCCCCGGGTATTAAGCTCCGATGGTTGCCCGGCCGCGCAGCAGTGAGTAACGCGCGCCGTGAGGCTGGTTACTAGGCTTTGTTTTTACAATATATTTCTGCATCTTTTAAAAAAAAAAATAGAACTGTGTTTTTAACTTTGTACTTACTCGTGGTTCCATTATCTGCTCTTCCTCGCTGTCCCCGGTCCGTCACAGCTTGCAGTGCCGGTTGAACGGAGGGACGCGACTCCTCCCACTATTTCCTCACTTCCTGCCCCCCGGGTATTAAGCTCCGATGGTTGCCCGGCCGCGCAGCGGACACGCGCAGCGGGCGCGCCGCCGGCACGCCGTAGGCGCGCCAAAGGCAAGCCCGTCTGCGCCCGTCCAGGCGCAGACGCCAGACACGCGGGTAGTGGCTTGTCAGGACTATGTGTCTATTCTAGGACAGAGTTGTTGGCTGCTAATGCATTGGTAGACCCTTGCTGTTCACCTCCATTAGGTCCCATGGAGCGGCCTTTTTGCTGTCGTGGCTGTGGGTTTAACTCATACCCGCCATCACCCGCACCAACCTCTCCCCCTCTGTCCAGGTCTTCTATGAACATCCTTTATCTTAATGTTCGCTCTTTGGCTAAACATTATCTGGACATTTATGACCTGGTTCAGGACGAATCCCCGGATGCCTTTTTTCTTACTGAAACCTGGCTCAGTGATGATATGGTGGCAGAACTGGGCCTTGCGCTTCCTCTAGGTTATAGCCATCTGACCCTTAATAGGGTGTCCAGAGGGGCGGCATTGCGGTTATTTTGAAGTCGTGTTATACCTGCTCCTTTGTAAAAGAATTGGTGGAGGGTTGCAAGTGCGCTCGTTTTAGCATTACTTTTAGCGCTCATTCTACTATGTCAGGGTTGTTAGTTTATCGCCCTCCTAGGCCACCTAAGGAGTTTAAATCTGCCCTCATTGATGTTACTAGCACTCTGGCTATGAGCACAGCTAATTTTAGTATTTTGGGTGATCTTAACTTGCATTTTGACCTCCATCATGACAGTGAAATCAGTACTTTGCTCGCAGACCTGGCAGCCTGCCAATTAACGCAATTGGTCTCAGGCGCCACTCATACTGCTGGTCGCTTACTGGACCCTGTCTTTTCTAACATTCCCTTTGCTTCTGTTGAGACACCTAGTCCTGTATGTTGGTCGGACCATTATCTGGTTTCGATGTCTTTTCCGATTTTTGAGCCTCCGCATAGAGCTTCTCAAACATCCTCTTTTAAACGCCCCTGGCGTAAACTGAAGCTTGAGGATTTTCATGCTCTTCTCTCTGCCCACCCTCCTCAATTGCATAGTGATCCTGATATGTCATATAGATCACTATGCAACTGGATTCTTCAAGCTCTTGATTCTCTCATCCCTGCTAAATGGTCTAAGGGCCGTAATTTTGACTCCAACCCTTGGTTCAACGATTCTCTGTCCGCTATCCGTAAATCTTGTAAAAAGTTGGAGCGTACCTGGAGAAAGGATTATGACCTCGGGGCTAAAGCATGCTACCAGGCGGCAATTAAAAGCTACCATAGGACTTTACACTCTGTCCGGGCAGCCTATTTTGCTAATGAAATCAAGCTTAGCCACAATCCGGCTAAGAGTATTTTTAAAATACTTAAGGATCTCAGAGTCAGAAAAAACTCTACTGCTTCCGTGATTAGCTCTGAGCAACATTGTGAAGACCTGGCGACCTTCTTTGTGAAGAAGGTAGAAGCTATCTATAGGTCTTTTTCTTTGTTGCCTCCATCTCTCACGGCTCCTCACGGGCCTCCTCCTTCTCATCTTTTGGAGGCTATCCCTCCCATCTCACAGGAAGAGCTCTTACTGTTGTGTGGTAAAGTTAAATCGGGCTCCCCGGTTGATCCTTTGAAGCCCGCCCAGTTCAGGGACTCCCTTTCTGTGCTCCTGGCTCCTTTGTGCCAGGTCGTTAATTCATCTTTTTCTACTGCCGTGGTCCCTGTGACTTGGAAGCAGGCCATGGTGGTTCCACTACTGAAAAAACCTTCGCTGGACCCGGCTAAGCTGGAACATTTTCGCCCCATATCCCTTCTACCTTGGGTAGCCAAGATCGCGGAGGCTCATGTGAATAACATCCTAACAGGGTTCCGCCCTGGACACAGTACAGAGACTGCGCTCTTGGCTGTTACCGAGCATCTGTGGACCATTCTGGACACAGGGCACACTGCGGCATTGATATTGCTCGATCTCAGTGCCGCATTTGACACGGTTGCCCATAAGATTCTCTTACGTCGTCTGGAGGACGCGGGTGTTGTTGGCTTAGCCTTGGAATGATTTAAATCTTTCCTGTCAGGGAGAACATTCCAAGTGACTGCCCCCCCCGTTTCTCTCCCGTGTTCAGTGCATCGGGCAGGGGGTGCCTCAGGGTTCCGCTTTGAGTCCGGTACTTTTTAACCTGTACGTTCAACCACTTGCTACGGTGGCTAGGGACAAAGGCCTCACTATGGTCTCCTATGCTGATGACACGCAGTTGGTGGTGACCCTCTCCGACGACTCTATGCAGGACGCTTCCAAGTTTAGAAGTGGTCTGGCGGCAGTCGCGGAGTGGATGACCTCCAACTGCCTCCAGCTTAATGCCAATAAAACCGAGGTGTTGCTGGTGGGGAAAGATAGGAGCCTGTGGAGTGAGCAATGGTGGCCTACCTCTCTTGGTAGTGCGCCTGTCCCCAAGACAGCGGTTAAAAACTTAGGGGTTTGGATGGACTCCACCCTCAGCTTCCAGGATCACACCAAGAAGGTAGCCGGTACTTGTTTCGGCCTTCTTCGTGGACTTGGACCCCTGCTGGGGTTCTTTGATACACCCACTCGTCAGCTGATCATCCAGGCGGCGATACTCTCTAGACTTGACTATGCCAGCTCGGTCCTCCTTGGGGCTAATCAGGCTGAGGTGGTGCGCTTGCAGCGAGTCCAAAATGCAGCCGCCAGAGCCCTGTTGGGGCTCCCGCGTAGATGCTCTATAGCCGGTGCTATCCGGCAATTACATTGGTTGCCCATGGCTAAGCGAATCGAATTTAAGGCTCTTTGCCTATCCTTTAAAATTCTTAAGTTTGCGTCTCCCGGGCTTTTGGCCAACTTGTTGGTACCTTACGTTCCTGGACGCCAGCTGCGCTCTTTGGGGCAACACTTGGCTGTGATCCCTCGAGTGAACCGTCTCCCGGGCCGGGGGCGGTCCTTTCGTTGCTTAGCAGCCAAGTTATGGAACTCTCTGCCTTGTCAGCTTCGAAGTCTGGATAGCCTGCTGGCCTTTCGTAAAGCCATTAAGACCTACCTCTTTCCTGCGGCCTAATTTTGTCTTTTTATGTTCACTTCTTCTTTTGCTGCTTCGCCCAGTTTCTTAGCCTCCATGCCTTTCTGCTGCTAGCGCCGGGACGCCTCTTTGCTGAGGCAGCTGCGCGCTTTACAAGCTTAGTTAACATAACATACCATAACATAACTGTTCCCACAAGGAACAGGGTCAAGACTGATTTGCATATGGCTGGGTCCAAACTGGGGTGGTGTGTTGAGCAAAAGAATGATGTAATTAACTCAGATCCTTATGACTGGGGGTGAATGTTTGAATTGTCCAGCATTCAGTCCATCAATTGTTTCTTTTCCATATGTCGCCCTAAGTGGGAAGGGTATGCCCAGACGTGGATCCCATGCTCACTACACCACTGGATTCAAGCTAGCCTGGCTGATGAAGGGTGATGCCCTGAAACCGGTCCCAGGATGCTTGTTTCCGGTCCAGGGAGGTCCTGGCTTGGCAGTTCGGGTGGACTGTTCCCACAGGGAACAGGGTCAAGACTGATTTGCATGTGGCTGGGTCCAAACTGGAGTGGTGTGGTGAGCAAAATAATGCTAGATTTAACTCAGATCCTTGTGACTGGGGGTGAATGATTGCATTGTCCAGCATTCTGTCCATCAATTGTTTCTTTTGCATATGTCGCCCTAAGTGGGAAGAGTATGCCCAGACGTGGGTCCCGTGCTCACTACACCACTGGATTTAAGCTAGCCTGGCTGATGAAGGGTGATGCCCTGAAACCGGTCGCAGGATCCTTGTTTCCGGTCCAGGGAGGTCCTGGCTTGGCAGTTCCAGCTGGACTGGTCCCACAAGGAACAGGGTCAAGACTGATTTGCATATGGCTGGGTCCAAACTGGGGTGGTGTGGTGAGCAAAAGAATGATGGATTTAACTCAGATCCTTGTGACTGGGGGTGAATGTTTGCATTGTCCAGCATTCCGTCCATCAATTGTTTCTTTTGCATATGTCACCCTAAGTGGGAAGGGTATGCCCAGACGTGGGTCCCATGCTCACTACCCCACTGGATTCAAGCTAGCCTGGCCGATGAAGGGTGATGCACTGAAACCAGTCCCAGGATGCTTGTTTCCGATCCAGGGAGGTCCTGGCTTGGCAGTTCGGGCTGGACTGTTCCCACAAGGAACAGGGTCAAGACTGATTTGCATATGGCTAGGTCCAAACTGGGTGGTGTGATGAGCAAAAGAATGATGGATTTAACTCAGATCCTTGTGACTGGGGGGTGAATGTTTGCATTGTCCAGCATTCCGTCCATCAATTGTTTCTTTTGCATATAACCTCACAATGCACAGTTAGTGAAAACATCCAGTTACTACTGGTAAGGGTGTACTTAGCATAAACACCTTAGGGCTACATATAATCAGCAGTGCACCATAGTGACTCTTAGTAAGGTGTACACATTATAGTATAATTCAGTACTTCTCTATGGTAGAATCCCTAGCCTTTTCACATAAATGCCTCAACGCAGGTCTGTTTTCATAACTCTTCACACACTGTTGCTCTTCTGGTTTGTAGACAGACATAAACACTGAATATAATAAAGTCGACATATGCCTGGAGCCGAGAAACTTTCGTCCACGCTATTCCATGAAAACGTAATGCGCCTGTGGTTTTATTTTATGAAAATAAATATTTCCACTTGTACTGGCCCACAACCCTAACCTTACATCATTTTATTACAGAGGAAGGCAGTGATTCTCATGACAATATATAGACAACAAAACGTGACACGTGTAATAAAATAATCCAGTACTATCGCCCAAAAAAACGGTAAAGTCTTTTTCTAAAAATGTTTTCCTACTTTTTCAACAGAAGTTATTCCTAAGCTGGGCCCATTGTCCAGCTGTTCAACAACAAAAGAGTGTCCCATTGGTCAGCAACTGACACAGCAATACCTGCGTGAAGCAGGATTCGCCAAGGGTCCCCTGACGTTTTCTAATCGATCGCATTAATCTGGTTAAATCGCAGGATTTAGAAGATGAAGCATAATGCAAAAGAAATGTGAAGATCTGTTGCTATTCTACACTGAAAGACTCCAGTATATATTAACAGATGTTTATTGCATTAATTAAATGATGTCCTCTTGGAATAATCAGGTGAAATAGACACATCTGATGAAATAGAAAGGTTTACACCATGCCTTTAACCTCTCCACATCTCTTCCTCATTCCAGTTATTAGGTGGGAGAGATTTTGCCCCTGACAGACATCATGGTGTCGCTAACTTCAGTTTTTCAGGCTTCCTTCCCATGTGGAAACCCTTCTGAAGCCCCTCCCCTTCCAGGGAACTATATTATGAAAGGGGGTATATTGGGTATTTTGGCATTGATTTCAAACATTCTCCTCTTACCAAAGGGAAACCCAATGGAAACAACATAGATAAATGGGAGTTACCTCAAGGTTAATCATGGAGTCTTCTAATGGGCTGTGAAGACAGTGTACCTGTTGTGCGAGGCATGAGACTGTGACTTCGGAAGCCTTCCTCTTCCAGACGGCTTCTGACCCTGCTTTGGCTCATGTGATGGGTGTGCATGTTTATGCTTCCCTAGGGTGGCTGATCAGGCGTAGTTTGATGATGTTGATTGTGTATTCATGCCTTTGGATTTCGATGTGTAAGTAAGCTGCCCTTTTCCCTTGACTTATGTATGATTTGTATTATCCTCCCCAGCCCAGTAGCATGTAAATGAATTATGCAATACACGGAGCCTGGTATTACACATCTTTTATTTCGGAGAGTGTAACCAGTAACTGGCACATACTGCATCATGAATTTATCACTTGCATCACTAGACTATGGAGTCTGTGAGGGACCACAAGGGTCCCGCCCTCTATAATACACATAACACTACATCCCCCCCTTTGTTAAATGAAAAGTTCCAATAACAAAAAGAAATATATACATCATAGTTCTTCAATGAGTCGTCGAGGCACTCAAACCACTCTTCCGCAACCCCCGTGGTGTGAGGCTGAGAAGACACAGGAGAAACCACCGCAACAGACACGGGTGATCCAGACACTGATGTAATCCTAAGGCTCTCCTTGCCATCTGATGACAAAGTCTCACTCCAGAAGTCTGAAGCCAATAGACTCTGAGGCAGGTGCTTGAAATGTGAGGAATCCCTCATAATGGACCTTCCAGGACAGTGAGCAGTCACCCTGTGTCCCTTACTAGTCACAACTTGTAATGGATGGGCATCGAATGGAGCATCTAATTCGTGTTCTAACCTCTGCCTGACAAAGACACAATCCCTGGCTGAAATGTAATGTCTCAGGCACATCGACAGTTATCTGCATAAGTCTTCATTCAGGACGTGTGAGATGAATCAGTGAGTCGAACTTTCTTGGCATCAATTGTTCTGTCAGTTGTCCAGTGGGGCAGCTTGGTACCCATTGCTCTCTCGAACATCAGAGTGGCTGGACATTCACCAGTTGTACAACGGGGGTAGATCTGTAGGCACGAAGAGTAGAATGAAGAACTGACCTGAGCTCAACTCCCTCTAGTGCAGCGTGTTGGACAGCATTCTTAAGAGTGCTGACAAAACGTTCAACAATGCCATTAGCGTGTGACCAGAGTGATGTGGTTTTCTGATTCCTAATATTCAAATGAGTAAAAAAGTCTTTGAATTCCCAGCCATTGAATGGCGGGCCACTGTCAGATTTTAGAATGGACGGAACACCCCAGTTTGTAAATACACCTTCTAATCTTTCAATTACTCGATTATGAGTGATTGATGAAAGGTCTTCTCCCAAACGAAACCAGCATGAGGTAATGGCAATTTTCAAGGGTTGCAAAGAAGTCAGCTGCCATTTTCTCCCAGATATGTTTTGGAAAATCTGTCACGTTCAAAGGATGCTGTGTTGTTTTGGGAGATAAACAGTTACATAAATGACAAGCCTGAGCTAAACTCCCTCATTAAGATGAGGGAACCAAACACAGTCACGGAGGGCTCACTTCATGGCGACAATTCCATTATGTCCTTCATATGCCACTTCAATTACTTGCTGTGGTTGACTTTCAGGAATGACAGTTCTCGACCCTCGCAAGAAAATCTGATATTGGGCAACTGAGAGTTTGTCATGCACATTCTTGAATTTCTGATATTCACTGTCATTAACAGGAGGTGCAACATGCGTTCTTTAGGGCTGATACATAATAAGGTCTTTGAGGATGTACATATTCCAATCTGCATTCATAGCAGCACTGATCTATTCCATGAACACAGCTGCAGGAGTGCTGAATCTCACTTTGAAGTTGACGTAGGCCTCAGCATCTTTAGAATGGGTACACTGACACTGTATGGCCACTCGAGAAAAGTAGTCAGCAGGGTTTTGCTCTTTCCCTGGCCAGTGCTCAATGGTGTAGTCAAACTCTTGCAGTTGCAGCCCTGACCTCTCAATGCGAGGAGGCAACTTGGCATTCGGATTGCCAAAAATAGTGAGCAGTGCTTGGTGATCAGTAACAAAGCGATACCAAAGGGGATGATGGACGGAGCGTTAGAGCAAATCAAACACTCACCCCCAGTCAAGTGATCTGGGTTTAATCCATCATCATTCTTTAGCTCACTCCACCACCCCAGTTCAGACATGGCCATATGCAAATCAGTCTGACCCTGTGCCTCATGGGAACAGTCCAGCCCGAACGGCCAAGCCATGTCTTCCCTGGACCGGAAACAAGCATCCTGGGACCGGTTTTGGGTTCATAACCCTCATCAGCCAGGCTATCTTGAATCCAGTGGCAAAGTGAGCAAGGGACCCACGTCTGGGCATACCCTGCCAACTTAGGGCGAACAAAGCGATACCAAAGGGGATGATGGACGGAGCGTTAGAGCAAATCAAACACTCACCCACAGTCAACTGATCTGGGTTTAATCCATCATCATTCTTTAGCTCACTCCACCACCCCAGTTCAGACATGGCCATATGCAAATCAGTCTGACCCTGTGCCTCATGGGAACAGTCCAGACCGAACTGCCAAGCCTTGTCTTCCCTGGACCGGAAACAAGCATCCTGGGGCCGGTTTCGGGTTCATAACCCTCATCAGCCAGGCTATCTTGAATCCAGTGGCAAAGTGAGCAAGGGACCGACGTCTGGGCATACCCTGCCAACTTAGGGCGAACAAAGCGATACCAAAGGGGATGATGGACGGAGCGTTAGAGCAAGTCAAACACTCACCCCCAGTCAAGTGATCTGGGTTTAATCCATCATCATTCTTTAGCTCACTCCACCACCCCAGTTCAGACATGGCCATATGCAAATCAGTCTGACCCTGTGCCTCATGGGAACAGTCCAGCCCGAACTGCCAAGCCATGTCTTCCCTGGACCGGAAACAAGCATCCTGGGACCGGTTTCGGGTTCATAACCCTCATCAGCCAGGCTATCTTGAATCCAGTGGCAAAGTGAGCAAGGGACCCGCGTCTGGGCATACCCTGCCAACTTAGGGCGAACAAAGCGATACCAAAGGGGATGATGGACGGAGCGTTAGAGCAAATCAAACACTCACCCCCAGTCAACTGATCTGGGTTTAATCCATCATCATTCTTTAGCTCACTCCACCACCCCAGTTCAGACATGGCCATATGCAAATCAGTCTGACCCTGTGCCTCATGGGAACAGTCCAGCCCGAACTGCCAGCCATGTCTTCCCTGGACCGGAAACAAGCATCCTGGAACCGGTTTCGGGTTCATAACCCTCATCATCCAGGCTATCTTGAATCCAGTGGCAAAGTGAGCAAGGGACCCATGTCTGGGCATACCCTGTCAACTTAGGGCGAACAAAGCGATACCAAAGGGGATGATGGACGGAGCGTTAGAGCAAATCAAACACTCACCCCCAGTCAACTGATCTGGGTTTAATCCATCATCATTCTTTAGCTCACTCCACCACCCCAGTTCAGACATGGCCATATGCAAATCAGTCTGACCCTGTGCCTCATGGGAACAGTCCAGCCCGAACTGCCAAGCCATGTCTTCCCTTGACCGGAAACAAGCATCCTGGGACCGGTTTCGGGTTCATAACCCTCATCAGCCAGGCTATCTTGAATCCAGTGGCAAAGTGAGCAAGGGACCCACGTCTGGGCATACCCTGCCAACTTAGGGCGAACAAAGCGATACCAAAGTGGATGATGGACGGAGCGTTAGAGCAAATCAAACACTCACCCCCAGTCAACTGATCTGGGTTTAATCCATCATCATTCTTTAGCTCACTCCACCACCCCAGTTCAGACATGGCCATATGCAAATCAGTCTGACCCTGTGCCTCATGGGAACAGTCCAGCCCGAACTGCCAAGCCATGTCTTCCCTGGACCGGAAACAAGCAACCTGGGACCGGTTTCAGGTTCATAACCCTCATCAGCCAGGCTATCTTGAAACCAGTGACAAAGTGAGCAAGGGACCCACGTCTGGGCATACCCTGCCAACTTAGGGCGAACAAAGCGATACCAAAGGGGATGATGGACGGAGCGTTAGAGCAAATCAAACACTCACCCCCAGTCAACTGATCTGGGTTTAATCCATCATCATTCTTTAGCTCACTCCACCACTCCAGTTCAGACATGGCCATATGCAAATCAGTCTGACCCTGTGCCTCATGGGAACAGTCCAGCCCGAACTGCCAAGCCATGTCTTCCCTGGACCGGAAACAAACATCCTGGGACCGGTTTCGGGTTCATAACCCTCATCAGCCAGGCTATCTTGAATCCAGTGGCAAAGTGAGCAAGGGACCCACGTCTGGGCATACCCTGCCAACTTAGGGCGAACAAAGCGATACCAAAGGGGATGATGGACGGAGCATTAGAGCAAATCAAACACTCACCCCCAGTCAACTGATCTGGGTTTAATCCATCATCATTCTTTAGCTCACTCCACCTCCCCAGTTCAGACATGGCCATATGCAAATCAGTCTGACCCTGTGCCTCATGGGAACTGTCCAGCCCGAACTGCCAAGCCATGTCTTCCCAGGACCGGAAACAAGCATCCTGGGACCGGTTTCGGGTTCATAACCCTCATCAGCCAGGCTATCTTGAATCCAGTGGCAAAGTGAGCAAGGGACCCAAGTCTGGGCATACCCTGCCAACTTAGGGCAAACAAAGCGATACCAAATGGATGATGGACGGAGCGTTAGAGCAAATCAAACACTCACCCCCAGTCAACTGATCTGGGTTTAATCCATCATCATTCTTTAGCTCACTCCACCACCCCAGTTCAGACATGGCCATATGCAAATCAGTCTGACCCTGTGCCTCATGGGAACAGTCCAGTCCGAACTGCCAAGCCATATCTTCCCTGGACCGGAAACAAGCATCCTGGGACCGGTTTCAGGTTCATAACCCTCATCAGCCAGGCTATCTTGAATCCAGTGGCAAAGTGAGCAAGGGACCCACGTCTGGGCATACCCTGCCAACTTAGGGCAAACAAAGCGATACCAAAGGGGATGATGGACGGAGCGTTAGAGCAAATCAAGCACTCACCCCCAGTCAACTGATCTGGGTTTAATCCATCATCATTCTTTAGCTCACTCCACCACCCCAGTTCAGACATGGCCATATGCAAATCAGTCTGACCCTGTGCCTCATGGGAACAGTCCAGCCCGAACTGCCAAGCCATGTCTTCCCTGGACCGGAAACAAACATCCTGGGACCGGTTTCGGGTTCATAACCCTCATCAGCCAGGCTATCTTGAATCCAGTGGCAAAGTGAGCAAGGGACCCACGTCTGGGCATACCCTGCCAACTTAGGGCGAACAAAGCGATACCAAAGGGGATGATGTACGGAGCATTAGAGCAAATCAAACACTCACCCCCAGTCAACTGATCTGGGTTTAATCCATCATCATTCTTTAGCTCACTCCACCTCCCCAGTTCAGACATGGCCATATGCAAATCAGTCTGACCCTGTGCCTCATGGGAACAGTCCAGCCCGAACTGCCAAGCCATGTCTTCCCTGGACCGGAAACAAGCATCCTGGGACCGGTTTCGGGTTCATAACCCTCATCAGCCAGGCTATCTTGAATCCAGTGGCAAAGTGAGCAAGGGACCCACGTCTGGGCATAACCTGCCAACTTAGGGCGAACAAAGCGATACCAAAGGGGATGATGGACGGAGCGTTAGAGCAAATCAAACACTCACCCCCAGTCAACTGATCTGGGTTTAATCCATCATCATTCTTTAGCTCACTCCACCACCCCAGTTCAGACATGGCCATATGCAAATCAGTCTGACCCTGTGCCTCATGGGAACAGTCCAGCCCGAACTGCCAAGCCATGTCTTCCCTGGACCGGAAACAAGCATCCTGGGACCGGTTTCGGGTTCATAACCCTCATCAGCCAGGCTATCTTGAATCCAGTGGCAAAGTGAGCAAGGGACCCACGTCTGGGCATACCCTGCCAACTTAGGGCGAACAAAGCGATACCAAAGGGGATGATGGACGGAGCGTTAGAGCAAATCAAACACTCACCCCCAGTCAACTGATCTGGTGATCAGTAACAGGCATTAAATGCTTCACATACAGAAAAACACTGTTAGAAGGTCATCCTTTTACCCTGTTCACCCTAATGTTTTGCTGAATGAAACTGGTGATAACGGACTCTGATGGTGCCCTGGGCTCTGCTACCAGGCCCAGGCCAGTGGTATGTTACAACACAACACATGTATAGGGTACACTATGTATTAGGAAACACTTACAATTGGCCTGACAGACCCTATAAGTCCCTAGTAGGTAATAGGGAAAGGGGGATTAACCTACCTATAAGCCCCTAGTAGATTATAGGGCATGGAGGTTTAGAAGCCCAGTAGATTTTATTCACTTTGCATGTGTACACTGCTGAGTGGCTGTCTATCATTTTTAAAATGCAGCCTTGCCTTGCAGACTGCCTTTAAAAGTACATTCTTACAATTGGCATGACCTACCCTATAAGTCCCTAGTAGATAACAGAGTAGAGGGATTGAAACTACCTATAAGACCCTAGTATAAAAAAGGCATGGATTTTAGACACCAGCAGCCTTTTTTTACACTTGCCTGCGTGCACTGCTGAGTGCCTGAGGTCATTTTAAAAAGCAGCCCAGCTCTGCAGCACTGCTTTTAAAAGTAAATTCACTGCAAACTTGACTTTGGGGCTATGGGCACTTCAGAAGTGATAATCTCCATTATTTTTACATTTTAGGTACCCCCAAGGTCTCCCCTAGGTGTCCCAGGGGTGGGGGGGTCATGTAACTATAAGCATGGTCCTTATAAAAGATGCTTTATAAACCCTGGTGAGGGTAATCTGCCCATTTTTGTTTCTCACTATTGTAGACACTAGGCTCATAGAATAAAATGATCGAAAACATCTTCTTTTTCTTTCAATGTTCGACCTTCTTCCTTGTGTTTTTTGTTGCTTCTGTTACTCAGCGCCAATTTATTCTCGGTTCCTCCGGCCTCCGCGTCAGCGTTTTGTTTGTCAGCATACTCCAGCTCTGGCTGCCGTGAGCACACACTCCAGACTGAGCGTCTCTCTCAGCATTTAGCGTCTGATGTAATCAGAAAGGCAACCATCTATGACTCTGAGACAAATGGCTTCTTCATCATTGAATTCATTGATCTTACAGTGTTTGATGAGCATTTCAAATTTTTTAACAAATTCATCCATCGTTTCACTATCTCTCTGTCTCTACTGACTGAAGATATACCTTTCATAGTCAAGCACTTGTTTACTTTGATGGTATGAAGTTTCTTCGCCTCTTGGTATTTTCTTTATCACTTCCGTCACTGCATCAGCTGCAAAGTTTTTTAGCTATTTGGTGATCTTTTTGTCATCTACTTCTTCCAGCGCATCAATGAAATCATCGAAAGCTTCTATCCAGGCGGTCTATCTAGCACCAATATTCTTCTTCTTGGTGTAGGCAAGGGCCTCTTTTGACATGGTTTACCCCCACGTTTTGCTTGATGTCTGATGTGCCTTTGAATTATAAATGCACTGGATCCATGATAACCAGGTTCTCAGTGCCAGATCCCTTTCCCAAAAAGTGTACCACAATTGGCACATCTTCAGCCACCCCTGCAAGTCCCTAGTAAATGGTACCCCTGGTCCTAGGGCATGGGTTCTGAAGAGGGTCCACTGGGGCTGTAAAACAAATTGTGCAACCCCAGAGAACCCTCACCAAGTCCATGCAAACTGCCATTGCAGGATGCATGTCTTGGTGCAGAGAAAACCAAAGAGTCGACATGGCACACAGCCCTGTGTGCCATGCCCTCATACACTGCATGAGATAGTAGTAAGTCACCCGTACTGCAGGCCTTACAGCCCTAAGGAAGGGTGCACTATATCCCATGTGTGGACATATCTGCACAAGCAGATACGACCCTACAATATCTGAGCCATTCTTAAGATATTGTAAGTGGGCATGGAAGCCATAAAGAGTGCATGGGCTGGATACTGGTCACTACAAATTTCCTAGCTCCATGATGGCTTCACTGTACCATAAGTTGTTTGGTGCCAAACATGTTGTCTCTATAAATCCTCACTGATGCTAGTGTTGGATTTATCAATAAATGCACACAGGAGACCCTTTTAGAGGGTCCCCTAAAAACCTACCAAGTACTGGCGTGATCTCTGACTAGTCATAGTCAGCCTGCCACCACCAGACATGTTTCTGACCTCATGGGGTGAGAGCCCGCACTCTCAGAGGCCAGAAACAAAGCCTGTTCTAGGCAGAGGTGCTTCACACCTCCTCCAGGCTGGAATGGCCTTCCAGAGTGGGAAGTTTCAAAGGCGTTGCCGCCTTTGAAGTGCCGACCAGGCTTCCCCAGTTAGTGGGGGATGCCTACCCTCCTGTCCTGCTCCACATTTGGTAGGAGGACAGGTTGGGAAATTAGGGCCTGATTATGATGGCGGTTGGACGAGCATCCGACCACCATCCTGTCAGGAACAGGACCGGTCGACAGGGATTCGGGGGTCCCGCCATGCCAATACAATCTGACTGCCGTGGTGGTGGTCAGAAACATGCCATTGTAGCATTGAGGCTCATGCTGCAGCCCTTTTCGGGCCGCAGCACAAGCCTCAATGCCACAAGGCATGTTTGTAAACATCCCTGCACTATGTGGCAGGCACCATGCGGTGCCTGCCACATGGTGCTGGGATGTTTAGGGGGCACCATAGGTGCCCCCCAGGACCCATAGTGGAGGGCCAGGGAGGTAGGGGGGCACACTAGGGACCCCAAAAGTCACTTTCTACCTGCCTTTTCATGGCAGGTAAATCGCCATGAAACGTCAGTCGGAAAGGGACATTGTAATCCCTATGGCGGTGCCTGAGCAGGCACCGCCACTGTTGTAGTGATTGAAGTCCCTCCGACAGTCCGACGTTCTCCTTGAGCCCGTCGGATGTGTGGAAGAGGGTCTCTCTTCCCGCCCACCATCCGCCCGCCGTTGTAATGTGGCGGGTGGACCTGCAGGGGCAGATGGTGGTGAGACCGCCACCAATGGCCTGGCGGTGGCGGTCCCACCGCCATTGTAAACAGGTGCTTAGTAAGATGAGGAGGATTGTCCACATTCAGCCAGCACCACCCCTAAGGTGTGGCAAGCAATGTGAACCCCTACCAGCCCCGGTAATGATGACCCAGCTCTGCTCCCATGTGCCTGAAACCCTTGCGACCTCCCCCCTCCAGTGGGACCTCCGGACTTACCTTTCATACACTCTCAGAACCCTGCTTCTGGCCGAATCTGGGAATGCTCCCGATCTTCTGCTGCTGGAACATTGGACCTGGTCCTGCTATCGACCTGAAATGAGAAGGTGAACTTTGTGAAAGCATTGCCCGAATTAATATGCATTTTTCCGCTTTTCCCCATTGACTTCACTGGTGTGTAATTGCGCACAAAAGTAATATATTTTCCGAACTCTTAAAAATCGTACCTCTGAAAGTACTTACTGTAGATCGAAGTTCTTGGTCTTAAAAATTACATACAAATCAACACTATTTTTACAAATTGGTCTCAGATTTATTCTTGATTGCGTGTGTCATTTATTGTTTCTGTGAGTACAACAAATGCTTAGCACTACCCTCTGATAAGCCTAACTGTTTGCCCACACTATCACAAACAGAGCGTTAGTATTATCTACTTTTGCCTCTGTAAACCACTAAGGGATCCACTAGATTTTTTGCAAAGTGTACTTCGTTTTAGTGCACTACATAGAGAGCCAGCTTTCTACATTTGGCAACATCAAAAACGGACAGTGGTTTTAAGAACGTGGCCATTTTAGAAGCTCTCTTCGGCAGCCAAGGAGCAGCTGAAAAATAGCACTACTCCGAACGACGCTCATGGCCTTTTTTGTCGGTTCATCAGGATTCAACGGCTTTTTAAATACAGCCCGTGCTTACTCTTGAGTTGTTGTGCCAAGCACTGAGGTCAGATGACTCTCTTCACTCTATATGTTGGGTAAGTAGATGCTCGTTTCTTGTATTTGAGACTCGCTGCCCTTGCTGTTTCTTCACACTTTTTTACACCTGGTTTGTCTTTTTCTCTTAACGCTTCTTTGTGCATATCTACTTTCCCCTTGCAGATTTCTATTGCACATGACTGATGCTACTTATTGCACTATCTGTACCTGGAGATCACTGCCTTTAGCGTTACCGTACTGTATGACTGACTGCTCTGTGTTAAGTTGTTACCTTGCACATCTTATCTCGGTCTTATTAGCACATTTCTGACCGACGATAAATGAAACTTTCTGTAGGGACTTCACTTTCTTCATAGGTCTTGTACTGGACAGAGTTGCGCTTTGACTCCACAAACCAGCCGCCGATTCTTCACTTTGATTGAGGTGCATGTGGCACGCATGAGCAGTTTGCTGGACCTCGGCAAACTTTCTGGTGAGAGCATCTTCACTCTTCGGGTTGTGGGTTTCCGTATCCCTTATATCGTCTCCAGTTGTGGCATTCTCCCCAGCCCGGTAGCATGCAAATGAATTATGCCATACATCGAACTCGGTATTACACGTCTTTATTTCTCAGAGTGTAACTGGTAACTGGTACGTAGTGCGTCATGAATTTTATCAATCACACCCAATCACTTACGTCACTATACTACGGAATCCGTGAGGGCCCATAGGGGTCCTGCACTCTATAATAAATAAGACACTACATGACTGTCTACTACTGCAACATGTGTGATTAAGGATTTCTGATCACTGTGACAGGGAGAAGTGCCATGGTTCTTTACATCATAGGCTTGGTATTCCAGGAATAATGTATTTGGTTTGGTCTTTCAGTCCTAGTATTTTTTGGCTGTGAGGAGGTCAGAGCGAGCCCTTAATTTGTTACCACTTTCTGGATTCTCTTGCCTCTGGAATGGGGTAGGTTAAAGGTGAATGTCTTGGTCTTTCTATTGATGGTGTGTCTGTTGCCAGTGTTTAATGTGGAAGGTCTGGGATGCTTCTAGTGTCTTCTACTTGGGTTAGTGTAGTTTGGTTCCCTCTTTATCTCTGAGTCGAGTTGAGTCCCCTACCAGTTTCTTTCTTCTGCCAGAGTCCTTTATGGGCTTTGGTATGCCTCTGTGTCTGCGGTTCTGTCTGATGTTGACAGTTGTGCAGTTTGGTCTGATGTGGTGGCTGTTCAAAGCTGTCATACTATATGCTCTTTTCGGCTTTTTAATTGGCCACCCTTGTCTCCCTGGCTGACTTACCTGTGATGTAGCCTAATATTCAGCTTCAGTGTGCACAAAAATAGTATAACTCCTACTGCATTTTTAGAGTCTTAGCTCCATTAGGGTTTCTGTGCCTGGTTAATTTTTAATTGGTCCTAGTTTCCTCCTGTTTTTTTTTTTTAATACCAATTCTGTAGATTCCCCTCCTCCTTTGAAACCTTTCTGGGTTTTTCACTGGTACAGCATTTATCTGTATGGATATCTGCCCAGGGACCTGCTCAGATACAATCTCCAGGTTGGCTAGTTAGTCTTTGACTAAGCTCAGCCTTCATTTTCATTCCTGAGGGAACGCCACTGTGGTGCCAAACTTCTTTTCCGATCACCAGAGTGCACTTCAAGTTTTTTGGTACCTTCCACTTTTCATTGACTTTTAAGAAAGCACCTTTTTCCATTTGACTCTGTAAAATCACTAGGTATCACTCTAGACCCAAAACTGGACATGACCAAACACATTAAGAACTCCGCCAAGAGCGCCTTCCTAAACCTGAAGCTACTGAACAAAATAAAACCTTTCATCCCGCCCAAGGACCTCAAACAAGCCACACAAGCATTGGTGTTGTCTAGATTAGACTATGGGATCGCAGCCCTCTCGGGTACATCAAAGACACACCTTGCTCCCCTCAAAACAACTCTCAACGCAGCAGCCAGAATGGTCACAGGAGTGAAGAAATTCGACCACATCTCACCCGCACTCAGAGAACTAAAATGGCTCCCAGTTGAAATGCGTGCTAGTTTCAGAACAGCCTGCCTCACGCACAAAGCCCTTCACACAGGCAAACCTGAATACCTGGCTTCCAAACTGAAAAAGCCGGTCAGACCGGGACCCTCAGGAGCTCGAACACACTACTACTCATCCCGCTGAAAGCACGCAAACAAAAAACCGCGGCCCGGTCCTTTGCGGGTAACGCGCCCAAAATCTGGAACTCTATTCCCCCCCACATCAGAACTATCCCCTCCTTTGCAAAATTCAAAGGTCAGCTCAAAATCCTTTTCCTAGATCGTTCCCTAGCGAAGGGACAGGAGCCACAGAAACTCTGAGGTCATTACTCCCTGAAGAGGAGCTCTGCCCAAGACTATGGCACCCGTCAAAGACATTCCAACTCTTCAGTGCCCCCTGGTTACATAACTCGCTGAAACTCTCCGCCCATGTTCTATACTATTACTGTAATTTGTGATCTTTTGCAATACGACTGTTGTAAAGCGCTCCGATACCCTCGGGTCTGGCCAGCGCTATATAAAACCTCAGAATAAATAAATAAATAAATTTGTTATCAATAGCTCACTTTAAGCTTTTGTATAACTTATGAGAGTCTTATATGATTGTCTTCATTTTTTTTATTAGCGCATTATCATTTTGAATTGTTACTTAAAATGATTTTTTTCATTTAGCTAGTCTATTTTTTGAACTATATATGTCTGTTTAGAGGTATTGTTACACACATCACCTTTCACATTTTCTCCTCTGACGACTACCTTCCTGGTTAGGCCATGCTGCTAGTTTTGAGAAAAGGTTCTCATTACTTAAAATTATATATTATTGGCAGTATATATAATTTATTTTTGGAAGTATACATTTTTGGCAGTGTGGGAGCTCTGCGACAGGTCATGTCCCCTTAATAGCCTACCTGTGGATTTTCCACACTGTCCAGGTCCTCCCTCCTTCCACAGTATCATATATAGCCAGGAGCAAAACTTCTGCACGAAACCTCAGTGCTAGTGAACTGACCCTAAAGAAACTATATAAGGAGTTTCAAGAGCAGAGACTGATAATCCTAGGAAAAGATAGTGTCTTTGGTTCATGCTGAAAGAATGAAGCAGCTTGCACTGAAGGCACCGAGGGTCCAAACATTCAAGCTGTATTGGCAATAGTAACAGTGCCAACATGGTACAGCTTCAAGCATCAGTACACCCAGACCACACTTCTCTAAAGAGGTGGTAGTCAGCTAAGACAATCCCAGTGATCCTGATAACTAATTATAGGCCGTTCAGGTCAGCTGCAGTGTGCCCCAAGTAAAGTGGTAGCATTTGGGGCAGGGTAATCAATATATTAACTGTGGAGGAAACGGTTGATATTCTGGCTACATAACCTGAACTCATGCACAAGTTACATAGATCAAGGTAGATATCATTAGGATTACACCAAAAAAGTACTAGACTAAATGCCAGTTCCAAAATGAATCTCTATATAGAGTATATATGCTAATTAGTAAGCACAGTAAGGCACTTAATGCTAATAGGTGGAAGCATTGTGCAGGCTTATTATTTTCATAACCAGACTGCATGGATCTCTGCTGTTACTTTGCAGACTAACACCAGCATTTAGTTGGACTTTCGAAGATGGTGACCAGTGGGTTTGCAATACTATACAATATATAGGTTTTGTAAAGTGCACAGCTGTTTCCGAGGACGGGTCCTGGCTCCAGCTGCAAGGTTCCGAAAAGACCAAGAACACGGCACAGATCCCAGGACACAGAGCCTAAAAGTTGTAATGAAAAGTAGATTCAGAGGGGGCAAAACTAAGGGCAATCGGGTGGGAGTTCCAGAGTTTGGTAGCAAGAAATACAGAGGAACTTCCCCCTCTTCTAGCCTTGGGAACCTTAGGAATTTATAATAGCTTTAGAGCATTAGATGTCAAGGATCTACACTGACTGTAGGCCTTAAGCCTTCTTCTTAGGTACAAGGGGCCTTTCTGCTCAAAGGCTCTTTTGGCAAAAATTTGTGCCTTGAATGTTATACGGTTAGCAATGTGCAGCCAATGCATTTGGCGCAAGTAGAAAGACACTGATGGGGATGCCGGAACCCTTAGGATAATACAAGCTGCAGCATTTTGAATGATCTGCAGATGTAACAAATAGGATGGCAGGCCCAGATATAAGCTGTTAGCGTAGTCGAACTTGGAAGTAACAAGAAAGAGGATAATAGTCTTCCGGGTGACCACAGGTACCAGATGTAGCATCTTTCTAAGGGATTTCAGAGTTGCAAAACAACTTGCAGATGCAGCTTTTACCTGCGGTTCAAATGACAGGTTAGAGTCAAATTTAAAGTCAAAATTGCTCACATGGGTGAATCAAACTACAAAGGCCACCAGTTATGGGAGTCTGGATAATGACTGGTGCCAAAGAAGAAAATTTCCATTTTATCTGAGTTCAATTTAAGGCAATTGTCATTCATCCACTCACAGACAGATTTCAAACAAAGCTTTGAATTAAACGCCTCTAATCATTATCCTGAAAGGACAGAAGGAGCTGAGTATCATCAGCATGGGAAATCATTGGCAGGCCCTAAGATTCCACAAGGTTTGCTAGAGGCTCCAAATAAACATGAAAAGGGGTAGGGCTCAAGGCAGAGTCCTGAGGAACCCCACAATCAAGTGGTTTTGCGGCTTAGGTAAAAGGGGAAAGAAATACTGCTTGTTTCCTGCCTTCAAGATATGATTTAAGCCAGGCCAATGCCTGTCCTTGGACTCTAATACTCCTCAGCCTGTTTAAAAGAATAGAGTGAGAGACTGTATTGACTTCTGATGATAAATCCAATAGGACTACCATCGCCGCAGCATTCTGAATGAGATTGCCCTTTATGAATTCTGAAACCTTCAATAAGGCAGACTCTGTGCGGAACCATGCACAGAATCCAGATTGAGTTTCATGTAAAAGATGTTATGTTATGTTATAGGCATTTCTAAAGCGCAGCGGTTACCCAAAGGTGTCCTGGTGCTAGCTACTATCCTCTGAGCGCTGAACGTGGTAGACTTATTTACATGTTAAAGAGCCAGGTTTTTAATCCTATCCTGAATGCCAGGAGGTCAGTGGCGTTTCTCAGATGGAAAGAAAGGTCATTCCAGGCCTTTGCAGCACACACAATAAAGCTTGTCCCACCCCACGAAGCTTTTTCAGTGGGTGGTACTGTCACCAACTTAGCTCCTAGAGAGCGAAGAGTTCTTTTGGGCGAGTACCACTGAAACTGCTGCTTCAGGTAATCTGGGCCAGTACCTTGTAGGATCTTGTAAATGGTGCATAGGGATTTAAAACGCACCTGTTTCCTAACAGGTAGCCAGTGAAGTTCTTTGATTTCCTTGGAAATTGAAGCAAATTTGGATGTGCCGGTGAGCAATCTCGCTGCCGCGTTTTGCAACACTTGAAGTTTGTTAAGAAAACGTTCTTCTACATTTAGGTAAAGACCGTTACAGTAGTCCAGCCTTGACAGGATAAGTGCTGTGACAACTGTCCGCTGGCTGTCAGCCGGTAGAAAGGGCAGTATTTTCTTAATCATTCTGAGAGCATAAGAGGTGGCTGATACCACTGCATTAATCTGGTCACCAAAGTTGAGCTTGTCGTCAACTATGACTCCTAAGTTTTTTACTTTCCTGGAGGGTGTAGGAAGAGTGCCCAGTGCTTCTGGCCACCAATTTGGGGTCAAGAAATTGACATCGTTACCAAATAGGATGACCTCAGTCTTGCCTGAATTGCGCTTCAGGCAATTCTGTGACATCCACCTCCCGACTGCTTCCATACAATCATGGAACCATTTGTCTATTCCTGATTCCTGTCCTGGCCGCAGAGACACAACAATTTGTGTGTCATCTGCATATGAGGTAAGGGAAAAGCCAAAGGAACTGATTAAGGCGACCAAAGATGATACATACACATTAAAACGTGTGGGGCTAAGAGAAGACCCCTGCGGTACTCCACAAGGCAGGGAAAAAGGTTTGGAGTAAAATTCACCCAGCGACACGATTTGTGATCTGTCAGTTAGGAAGGATTTCAATAGATTCCATGCTTTACCCTGGACCCCGCATGCCAACAAACGATCCATCAGTAAATCATGATGGACCGTATCAAAGGCCGCCGACAGATCCAGCATAATTAGAGCGGCCTTGCCTCCCCTATCCAGGGCTTCCCTAATCTCTTCTGTGGATTTTATGAGAGCAGACTCTGTGCTGTGCCCTTCTCTGAACCCATATTGAGTGGTGTTCAAAACTTTAGTTTCACGTAGAAAGGCACTGAGTTGCAAATTCATTATTTTCTCGACCAATTTTGCTTGTAGCGGGAGGCGTGAGATTGGTCAAAAATTATTAGGATCCTTGTGGTTTAGACTGGGCTTCTTTAGCAGTGGGAGTATCGAAGCGGCCTTCCAGAGTTTAGGGAAGTGCCCTGCCTCAAATATTGCGTTGAACAGGGAGGTGAGTGAAAAGGCAACGGGTCCCGGGGCAAGTTTGATCACAGAGACTGGACAGGGATCATAGGGGGAGCCTGATCTTGCTGATATAAGGAGCCTCTTAGTGTCAGTTATAGATAGTGGCGCGAATTTTTCAAAGATAGGGGGGAGGCCAGAAACTGGCTTACTTCCCTCCGTTAAGGCTACAGCCCCTACTGAACTTGGGAGGTTGAAAGCCGAGAAGATGACCTCCACCTTATTCAGAAAGAACCTGGCGATGGCCTCGCATAGTTCCTGACTCGTCTGAATTTTAGCTGGACAGGGAGAGGCCAAGCTCGATATAGTTTTAAAAAGCTCTTTGGCAGAGTTTTTGGGTAGGTTAATTTGATTTGCGAAAAAAATGTTTTTTGCATTAAATAAAAGTTGTTTATAGATAGCACGATTCTGTTTGTATATCTTTTTCTCTGCTTGAGAATGATGATTTAACTCCAGAAAATGGGAGAGTTGATTATTGACTAGCTTCTCTAACATTTTTGCTACTGCTGGTAGGAGTCAAATTGGTCTGAAGGTTCTGAGCACCTTAGGGTCAGCATTTGTTTTTTTTTAGCAAGGGGAGCGGGAGAGCCTTCTTCCAGTTCCTCGGCACTGCTGCAGAATGCAATGAGCAATAAAGTCCATAAAGGGGATGTTACAAGGATAGAAGGTTGCCTTCTGTAATCAGGGAGTGTGTTTGGATTATATCAACACTGGCAATATTAATTATCTAGTGCATCCTTTGCCTGGATAGGTACTAAGGGTTATGTGACAGGGAGTGGTCTATTTCCAACTTAATGAAGGATGAAGATAATCCTTGTTTCCATGGCTTCGTTGGAAGATGTCTCTGAAAGTCTGGTTTGGGTAGCTGCCATGACTACCAGGTACCTCCTGCAGGGCCCTGTCAATGGCCGCCGTGGCAGAGGAAAGGCCGGTTTGAGCACATCAGTATCTGTCTTGAAAGTTCAAACATATCTAACTGATCATTGATCTCCAAATTAAGTTCTGAACTAGATCACGTCTTTCAACTAGATCATTGACCATGGAGTGAGGTGGCATGGCCCAGAGGAAACTAATCTATTGGTTAGTAATGGTTAAAAGTAAGCTTCTAAAGCCACACTTGACTACTCAGTTACCTCAAAGGACTAACTGATTTTTTCTTGCTGCGACTTAAATCTCTTCATCTCCCTCTTGTCCTACACCACTGCTCTGCATAACAGTATTCTTAACTACCAATGCTCTCTGTTTTCCTGGATGGTTTGATATTGTTTTCATCTGAGATTGGCTATTCCATGCTTGCTCCCAATCTTTTTCTTCCTGTCCACAATCTTCTTTTCACCTGCCTCCTCAATCTGGAAGCCCGATTGAGGAGATCTGCCCTCCAAAAAGAGGAACCCAAGTTAAGAGGTGACTGTTGGTGGCGGGAGCAGATGAAAGTTCATGGGTATAGTCCTTTTACTTGCATCTCTGGCAGGGGGACTTCCCATTGGCATTCCTCAATGACAAAGCACGTTGACACTTCCATAACCATGTCTTTACTTATATATGTATCTATGTTTCCTGTGTGTTTTCAGAGACCTGAAAATGTAAATTAGGACACTCTGAGGGCTTTTACCATCCAGGATGGATAGAACCTTCATAACTTTCAATGTAGAGATGGCTTTGCTACTCCCTCCTAGAACTCCCTCTCCATTCAAACCATAACTTACTCATCAAATGCAATTCCCCTCATTGGCTATGCTCCAAGAGGCAGTGATAACTAAATTAAGTTCACTTTTCAGAAAAAATATGCATTTTCACAATAAATGCTTTGATGAAGTTTGATATTGCTTACTCTTGTTCATTGTTCATTTTTAACCTTTTTAGCTCTCGCCCGAGACAGCACATGCTTCAAGCCCATCCATTATTTACCATTGGTTGGCTTCATTTCTTTTCTTTTCATTGGTCATCACCATCTGTTTTAATTTTTCATTTTTGCAGTCTCACTACTAGACATTTTTAGAAGGATTTTGGTTTCACCTTCAATAGATTCAACATACACACCAAAGCACTGCAGGGAATCAGATGTGTGTGCATTACAACTGTTCGCTACAGTCCATATCAGATAAACAGAGCTGCCACACCTTTCTTTTCTATAAGGAGAATAACTTGCTCCTAAAACAGCTAATGTACAATATTGTTAAACCACATTATCAAAGGCAAAGACTTGTAATCAACTTCTATTGTATTTGTTGAATTTCTACATTGTCCACTTAGCCACTCTTACAATTGTTTAACCCAAAGCAAACAGCTGCCTGTACGCATATTTAGTAAATATGCATGGCCGCTTCAGGGCTTGCCTTCTACTCTTGCAGGCAAACATTACTTTATATGCACATATGGGATATGTTATTTTCCTATGTATATATATGCAAGCAAAAATAACACACTTATAAGTAGGCAAATGCAACTGTTAAATGCGTGGATAATAATATGAAATGAAATGCAAGCACATAATGCTGGACGTCCACTTCAAGAAATCAGAAAGATATATACACTAAATACATCAGATGATTACAACCGCTGAAGACTTGGATGTGCACACAGACACTCACACATCACAATGAAAACACCTCAGATGATTATAACCACTGGAGACTTGAATGTGCACACAGACACTCACACATCACAATGACGATTATAGCCACTGGAGACTTGAATGTGCACGCAGACACTCACACATCACAACGGCAATAATCAAAAATAAAACACATCACCTGGTGCAAACTTCAACTTGGCCCACTCCAGACTGGGGGATTCACAGCTGGGGTCAAGAGATTCAGCAACCAGATTCCTGCACTGAAGACGCGTCCTCCATTCAGGCCCAAATCCCACTTTCTAAGTCAACAAACCCCAGCTGTATAATCTCAAAACACACTAGAAGGTTCCGAGAGGCCCTCCTCTGCGCCAAGGAAACGTAATGGAATTGGCAACTTTCCATGCAAGCATTCCAAAGGCAAAACAGTTCTCACATTTCTTCTGCACTTTCACATGTTCCAGCCTTTATCTTAACGAAGCTTACGAAAGTCTCCGGCAGTACATTCAACAATTACCAAAAGCACAGAAATCAAAACAACCTTGAACGTGAATAGCCTATACAACTTGAGTAATCAGGGGGCCTGCCTGTGCGTGCAAAAGCTCAAGCTAGCTGACAGAGTCAGAATTCAAAATGGCATGAGGGCATGTCAAAGCCAATAGTAAGAACTTCATAATACTTTCCAATGTACAACACAATGCACATTTATGTACCACTGCCTATAGCATCACACACTTCATCTCCCAATGTACAAAATAATGCACATTTGACACCACTGCTTATAACACTGCACTTCAAGATCAAGAAGTCCATTCCACACCTCTCTCTCTCATACTTTCAAATGCATATCCCGCACGTTCTGTTCCTGACAAGCCTGTTCTACTCTGTGAAAGCTCTCACCCTGCTAAAACTACAAAGAGACACGAAAAAAATCTTCAAGGAAAACGTGCACATGAAGAAAACATAATGTTTTACATTTAGGCTAGGGTAAAGTAAAACACCAAAAGTCAATTAAAACAATGGTAGTCAAAGGTCATCACATGGTTTCAATACACGTGAGTGCCTCTTGCACTACATGGCTGTACTCCTTCCATGTTTTGATTTGCCTTTTTCCTCCTACTAACAATTCCCAAAATTTCTTCAATTTTAAATACTTATATTTTGGAAGCATGTTCTTTTGTCCTGATGACCAGTTTAAAGCGGCATGACAATAACATCTTGTAAGTAAATGTAAGTCCGTTTTTATATAGCGCAGCTACTCACCCTTACGGGTCTCAAGGCGCTGGGGACCGGAGTGGAAATTAAGTGAGCTATTGCCCAGAGTCACATGGTGCTGAGCTGCCGCCGGAGCCGGGGATCGAACCGTGAACCCTGTGCTCCGAAGTCAGCTGCCCTGGCCGCTGCACCACACCTCTCTACTTCAAAGCACAATGTAAGTCCTTATCTTATTATACAATGAAAGGCTATACCATACTATACAATGACAAGCCATACCATACCATACCATACCATACCATAACATAACATAAAATGACAGGCCATATCATACCATACTATACTATACTATACAATGACAGGCCATGCCGACCATACCATCGCCCAACCCGAACCAACTAAGTAACTTCCGCCCAATCTCCCTGCTCCTCTATCCAGCCAAAGTGATAGAGAAGGCCATCCACATGCAATTCATAAGCCACCTTGAACAACAAAGTCTACTAGACGACATTAATCAATTTTCAGAAAAAACACACCAAAACAGCACTCATCACAGCCACCGATGACATCTGCGCCATCATGGACCAAGGAGAAACATCAGCTCTCATCCTCCTGGACGTCTCCATGGCATTTAACACAGTCTCATGCAGCACACTCATCAGAAGACCTCACAAGAGCAGAATCCAAGGACCTACACTCAGTAGGATCTGCTCCTTTCTCATGGGAAGAACCCAGAAAGTCACATCAGAGACCAAGAACTTGATCCCGGAGTGCCCCAGGGATGGTCTCTCTGCCCAGCTATTTTCAATATCTATATGACTCTACTCGCCAAAATCATCTGATCCCAAAGCATCACCATCATCTGCTACGCCAACAACATCCAACTCATCCTCTCCCTGACGGACAAAACAACTGCATGACCTTGGTAGATGAATAGATGAAAAACAACTGCCTGAAGCTCAACTCCGACAAATACTATACAATGCCAGGCATTACTATACCATACTATACAATGACAGACCACGCTATGCTTTACTATACAATGACAGGCCATACCATAACATACAATGCAAGCCATACTATCCAATATCATACAGTACTATACAATGACAGGCCATACTATGTCATACTATAATACACCATACCATATCATAATATAAATCACAGGCCAAACCATACCATACCACACCATACCATATTATGCAGTGACAGGCCATACCATACCATACTATACAATGACAGGCCATACCATACCATACAATGACAGGGCATACCATAGTGTAGAGCGCACTAATAGTAATGTATGGTATGGCCTGGCATTGTATAGTATGTTATGGCCAGTGAATGTATAGCATGATATGTTATGGTACGGTATGACCTGTTATTGTATAGTATGGTATGGTATGGAATAACCAGCCAATGTATTGTATGTTATGGTAGGGTATGGCTTCCCATTGTATGGTATGGTTTGTCATTTTATAGTGTGGTATGCTATGTTGATTTGTAGAGCACACTAATCACATGTGAGAGCATCCAGACACTGGAGCAGGTATGTAGGCATGTGGTACCTCCCGAGGTATTCCAATAGCTAGATATTAAGCTTCTTGCAAAACCCAGGAAGTGAGGAAGAGCCTCTGATGTGTTGTAGGTGGTCCTTCCATGCTTTCTGTGCAATGTAGGAGACAAACCATACTATACCATACTATAATATACAATGACAGCACATACAATATCATACTATAAAAAACTATACAATTACAGGCCATAAAATACCAAATTGTACAATGATATTCCATGCCATACTAAATGACAGGCCATGCCATACCATACCATATAATACCATACCAGGGCATAAAATACTATAAAATTACAAACCACACAATACAATGAAAAACCATGCCATGCCATAATATAAAACAGGCCATGTCATACCTTGTCATACTATTACAAAAAAAACATTAAGAAAGCTAATGCATCTCGCATAGTCAAGACCTATTGGCTTTGTCAATGCTGGTTTTAAATTGTATTTTGATTAGATTGATTGTGGAAATATATTTTCTTAAGTTTTTGGGAGAAAGTTCTCCTACAAATTGACCTTAGACTCCCATATTTATGATACTCGTAATGCAATGTTCCCTTCTTGAGAGCAACCACCTGCTTTACCTAAAATAAAGCCATGTTTCCTATGTAGATTTGGGTGAATAAAATTGGAAGAAAGTATCCAGGCATGAGCTACATAATGCTGGCTCTATAGGACTCTTTTTTCTTGAGACAAGTGACACCTTTTAATGGAACTAAATTGTTTAGAACCGTACATATTTGGTGTTATATTTAACAACTGATAGTCCAATCCTGGAAGATATGCAAGATTGAGTATCCATTTGCGTGCTTCTATCATAGTGACCAGAGTATTTAAAAAAATTAAAAAATGCAGGGCTACTATTTTCCCTCTACGCTCAGGTCCTTGGGTTTCCTTGGAAGCACATCTTCATACCTGGTCCTACATTTCATTTACAATGACTGTATTTCATGAGGAGTTCTATCCACCTGCAATTCAAAGGTTTTGCGGGCAGATGTAAGAGCTACCTCATGTTGAAACAATAATGCTTTGAGTCTGCTTAGCTTGTTGAAGTCTGCCTTCAAAGAATGGAATGGAATGGAAGGCCACAACAAGACATTGCAACCAGTGGCAAGCTGGGACACAGACAAAATATGGGGGACTTCTGCTCGCATAGCGCAACAATCCTGATCACTAAGCATTAAATAACTCACATTTGAAAGGACTTTGATAAGTGGAAGAATTGAGGGAACCAGTATTCCTTTTAAAAAAACAGGCCTAAAAAAGCTGAAGTATTACAAGCGCTGTGGATTTAATGTGAAAAACGAATGAATGTCCGACAGAAGAGTCACATTCTTCTCCAGTGAGGAAAACGTCCACATTGGCCCGTTCACAACAATATGTAAAGGTAAGTGACCATAATTCATGAATGAAGCTGCTCCCAAGGGGTTCATATCTACCTAAAGGAAAATGTTTCATGCAAGCAGTAAACTGGAATGTTGAGATAGGTAATGTGTATCAACCACACAGCTGAAGGTGTTTCAACTATAGTAAATGGAAGTTGTTCTAATTTCTCTAAGTGCAACATTGTATATGTTGCATCTTTCATCGCCATCAGTTGTTTGTGTGTTAAATTAAAAGGCAGGAATCAATTACTGCAATTCACGTAGTGTTTGAAGTGTCCAGCAAAATTACATAATAGATCTAAGCTGACTTTGCCCATGATACTGTGTTGGCATATCATTTTGCATAATATGACTAACAGATGAATCAATGGTATTTAAGTTGTAAATACAAGAAGACAACTTATTAATACTAATATCAACAACAGCAAGCACTTAATCTAAATTATCTTGGACAATTTGTGTTAAACGTGTAGCAACCTCCATCTGGGATAATTTCCAGTTTTCATTATAGCTAGCATTAATAAATCTTTTAGAAAGTGGGGATTTGGGACACAAAAGGAAATCTGATAACTTCATGTCTTCAGACAGAAGAGAAAGATGTTGTTTCACTACAGACAGTGTGGAATGTTCCAACCGTTGTTGGCACAGTTTTCCCACCGAATATGTAGTAACAATATCAGAATGTTGTGACTGAATTTACAAGTGGATCAGATCTGCTTGATTTGAACCCTGGCATGGAATTGAGAAAACGAGCATGACAGCTATTAGTGTCTACTGGCCACAATAACCACCTGTTAGGACCTGGAAGTGTGGAGTTGAATGTACAATTCTGCACCATGCTATTGAGTCGTTGTAATTTGTTAAACTTTGCCAGTTATCGAAGTGGGAAATAGAGGGAATTGTTGGGGCATTCATATCTTTAATTTTTGCCAAACTCAGACACGTAGGGGGATATGTACAAGGAAGTGGTGGAGCGTGTTGTTAGCCTCCTTGGCTTAACGACACGCTCCGCCACTTCTGAAACGCAAGGCTGCACCATATTTACAAGAATGTGGTGCAGCCTTGCGTTTCCCCCTGCGATGGCACTAGGTTTAGCATCTTAGCGCCAACGCAGGCACCCTAGCACCAGAGTGCAAGGGTGTCTGCGTGCAGGTGAGGATTGTTTATGTGTAGGAAGGTGTCCCTTCCTGCACATAAACAATCCTAAATTGCCATTCCTAAATGCTAATGCCATGCCTGTCACTGTCATGTGTGCTGCTTCATGCAGCACACATGAAAGTGTCAAAATGGCATTTTTTGTAAAGGTTTTTTTATGTACATGAAGGGACACCTTCCTGTACATAAACAAACCATGGCATTTTGCTTTTTACATGTGTGCTGCACAGGCAGCACACATGGAAAAAGCAAAAATGAGGCGAAATAATACATTTCTCCTCGTTTCGCCAACTTAAGACCAGGGTTTTCCTAGTCTTAATTTTGGCGCTGCCTCCTATGTACGCCACCCTTTTACATGGGGGGGGGCAGCGTCAAATACAATGGATGTTGCGGTGGAACGCCCACCACAACACCCACTGCACGCCCCTTTCATGCTAACCACAGCGTGAAAGCGGGCCTTATGTACAAGGCAGCGTTAAGCCACATTAAGTGGCTTAACGCTGCCTTGTACATAAAGCACAGCCCCTATCGCCACCACAACGTCCATGAAAGTGACGTTGTGATGGCGATAGGGGCTTGTACAAATGCCCCGTAGTCTGCTGGATAATGTCATTTAAGAAGATCATTTGCTTGGGAATTAAGCATGCTCAAAATAAGGTATCCTTTCCCTGAACTTGCCAAGATTTTGTTCCCCAAATTGATTTCAAACCAATTGTATTTTTCCAGTGATCATAGCCTTTAACCCTTTCCGTGCTCATGACGAGCTCAGCTCGTCATGCTGCGCGGTAGCGCTGTGCGCATGACGAGCTCAGCTCGTCACGACCCCACCCGCGATCGGAATGTCCAGCATACGAGCGGAATTCCGCTCGCGGTCAAGGGGTTAAGGGCTAACTGGTTAACAAACAAAGCTGTATTCATTAGTCTGTGTAAACATATATTTTTTTGGTGGGGTAGGAACTAATTAGAAGTAATATGATGTGGGGTCTGAAGTGTCATATCCTGCAAAATATGTAAACTTGTCTCTATGCTTTTTGGAACTCTGTTGTGGGGGAGTCAGACAATGTTCCCATTGTGTAGGATTAAAATGTGGACGTTGACTACTGGCTCTGTGTATTAAGTGATGTCCATAATGGTGATAAAAGAACATATCAGCAAAATTAGCAGAATTAAGTTTAGGTCTTCTGATTCAAATACAGTATAATATTCAAATTCTGTAAGCATAGAATTTACAGTTTTGACATCCCAATCATCTGAATGTAACCCGGTACTATTACATCACCCATTGAAACTTTGAATGCATATGGTATACATATGGTTTTCAGTTTATGCGAAAAAGAATGTGGGGCCAACACCCCATCGACCAGTTCCACATCAGAACGTCCTGGGAGGTAGTGGCCATTGATCAACAGGAAAAAGGATCAGGACAGGAGCACATTAGGATGGACCAAATTCCTCTTTTAATTGCCACCTTCTCTCGAACCAGATCTCCTATTTTTAGAAGCCAGCTGGAAACTGAAGTCTGTAGTCGAAGAGAGAGACACAGGCAAGTATTTGCTGGATTGAGCATCACTGAATTTGTGTTGGTCCTGTAAGGCAGCACAGTGGTTATCTATGTCTAAGGTTGCGTCAGCAGCCACAATGTCAAGATCATCAAGGTCTGGAACATGAATCTTGATGCCTTAAAGTACTTCGTACGGGGTCCGCTCACCCCCAGAGATCTCTTAGGGAGGTTATTAAGAGCTTGTTGAACCCCATAGAGATGGTTCAACCAACCCATCCCAGTACCTAATACTCTAGCCATTAAGTCACGGTTCATTCTATCAAAAACAGAATTGCCCTTGGGACTATATGGGCAGGAATAATGTACCTGTATGCCAGGAACATCATCAAACCACGGTACGCTTTAGAAGCGAAAGCCGAACACTGGTCCGAATAGAAAGCACAGCATGCATATGTACCACAAAGACTTGCAAGTCTTTAATAACAGTTTGAGCGTCAGCCGAGAACTGTGGCAAAACCCAGAGGAATCTAGAGTAAGAATCAACTGCAACTAAAATAAATTTAAATGCAGTATCTGAAATTAGTGGACCACAATGGTCCAGGCAAATACAGCCAAAAGGCTTGTTGGAAATTAAGAGGTGTGTTTGGGGTGGAAGAGCCACGGTGGAGGTTTTAATCTGTTGACAGATGTCCCAAAACAGGACATATTTCTTGGCCTGTTGGTATAAGCCTTGCCATCAATGATGTCATTGTAACAGCAAAATTGTGGCTACCACTTCTGCATGTGCGAAAGATTTGGCTGCTTCATTAGCCAGAAAATTTCCTAGAGCGTGTGCTCCCACACTTGGGATGACTCAATGTATGTATTACATACGTTTGTGGCAACCTATCTCTAAGGTCTGCCACCTTAACCCAAAGCAGTTCATGTTTCATTGTTCTACCCTTTGAATCCTTAAATCCATTTTGTTGCCAATAATGTAAATTATCATTAAAGGACTGAACACAGTAATACAAATCACACACAATAAGAGTGGGGAATTCAGAATCCGTGTTTTCAAGTGCAGAAGCAAAGCTTTTGGTTCAGTCAACTGTGCAGTGCAGTTTCCTATAGACTTAGTACCAGATGTTTCAGGATGAAAAGCACCATCTAACATAATACCAATAACGATAATGCATGCAGCTGAATATTGCTGCTTAGAACCTATAGCAGGTTGAGCTGAACTGTAGTAAAGTGCCTCTTTTGACATGGTTAGCCCCCGCTTTTTGCCTGATGTAATTTCGAATAGTAAATGCACTGGGTCCCTGCTAACCAAGTTCCCAGTGCCAGATCTCTTTCCCAAAAATTGTTTCCACGATTGGCACCACTTCAGTTAGCCCTGTAAGTCCCTATTAAATGGTACCCATGGTACCTAGGGCATGGGTACTGAAGAGGGTCCACTGGGCCTGCCGCACTGGCTGTGCGACCCCAGGCTTGTCTTGGTGCAGAAAAACCCGGAGTCGACATGGCACACAGACCTGTATGCCATGCCTCCCATACACGGATACATGGGATATAGGTAAGTCACCTCTACTGCAGGCCTTTAGCCCAAAGGCAAGGTGCACTATATCCTATGTGTGGGCATATCGGCATGAACGGATATGCCCCTACAATGTCCAGTCCATTCTGAGATGTTGTAAGTGCACAGGGAAGCCATAAAGAGTACATGGGCCTGATACATGTCAACACAAGTTTCCTAGCTCCATGATGGCTTCACAGATTCTTAAGGTGTTTGGTACCAAACATCTTGACTTAAATCCTCACTGACGACAGTGTTGGATTTATTAATACATTCACACAGGAGATGCTTTTAGAGGGTCCCCTGAAAACCTACCAAGCACTGGTGTGGTTCTTGACTTGTTTTCACCAGCCTGCCACTAACATACATATTTCTGGTATTATTGGGTGAGAGCCAGCGCTCTCGGACGACAGAGAGAAAGCTTTCTCTGGGCAGAGGTGCTTCACACCTCCTCCAGGACAGGATGGCCTTCCTCGGTGGGAAACTTCAAAGAGAAAGCCGCCTATGAAATTAAACCCAGAAACCTCCAGATAGTGGGGGAGGCCAGGTCCCCTTTCCTGCTCCACTTTTGGTGGGAGGAAAGGTGGGAAAATTAGTTAGATTAGGAGGAGGGTCCCCATTTAGCCTACACCACCCCTAGGGTGGGGCAGGGTAGGTGAATCCCTCTCCTGAAATTCCACCATCTTGGGATGGTGAGAAAACCTCCTATCAGGGCTAAGGTAATGCCTCTTCCCACAGGAAGTGGTTACTAGAGGGTGTAGACACCTTAAAAGTAAGTAACTCATTGGCTACTACCTGTCTCCCCTTGTAATACCCCTAAAGTCAGTATTTAGGTGGTCCCCCAAAAGAAGACCAGGACAAAGAAGACCCATTGATCGAGAACTGAAGCCCTGCCGTAGAAGAAAAAGGCCCCAAACCCTGCATGCTGCACCCAGGACTCAACAATTGTCGTTGCTGTGTTGTCCTAAAACCTGAAAGGACTCGAAGAACCCCGGAGCACCTCCGTCCTTCGAGAATTCGATGTGAAGCTCCCTTGGAGTGAAGGTATCACTCACCTGCACACCGCAGGCACCAATTCCATGAAGTCTGTTTGTTGACCTGCTGCTCCTCAAATACCTTGATGCAGCAACGAAGCAAGAAAAGGTACAACAGCTCCAAAGCGTTAGTTATGCCTCCCCACCAAGTTTGGAGGCACCAAGACCTCTTCGGAGCCACGGCGTACCAATACGGCAGACACCAAGAAGAATAGTCCACACCTGAACAGAACAAGAGGACGCTCCTTCTCCTTCCTCGCGGCCAATGCTTGGAACACCCTCCCTCTCCACCTCAGACAGACACCAACACTCTCCAAGTTCTCGAAGGACCTCAAGACCTGGCTCTTCGCCGAATCACCATGAATATCCAGAAGCTGTGCCACCCCCCAGCGCCTTGAGACCCCCTTTGGGTGAGTAGTTGTGCTTTACAAACTCGGGATTGATTGATTGATTGACCTGACTCCCTAAGCACCAGAAGCAAGCAATAAATACATTGTTATTACTTTATTATTATTTGTTAATAGTAATAGTTTTTAATTTATAAATAAGTTTTAATTGTGTTTTATTATTTTAGAGTTTAATTTAGATGTGTGTTGTGGATATCATAGTGTTAAAGTGTGTGTAGTCAATTAATGTTTTTTCGTGTTTTTAATTAATAATATTTTTCAAATTGGTTATTAATTATGTTAATTTTGGAAAAAAATGTAATAACAAATGTTGAAGTGTTTTGTTATTGGTGTGGTGTTATAGGGAAGGAAATACAATAAATACATTTATGTATTAATTAATTTATTTGTTTGTAAATATTTTCTAGTTTAAAAGAATTTTATTTTATAAATGTATTTATTATTGTATATTATATATTATTTGTTGTTTTTTTTATATATAATTAATATTATAATATTTCCAATTTATATATATTTAACATATTTGATTTTTCATTTCTTAATATTGTTTATTTATTTGTATGATTTTTTTATAATTTTTAATGTATTTAATTTTTGCTTTAACTGTTTGAGTGTGAATAGTAATTTTTGTCTCTTCGCTATCCAACACTTTCCCACTATTGCACTCACTGGAGTGGGAATAGTATTTTTTACCCCTCCGCTATCCAACACTTTTCCTACTTTTGCACTGATTGGAGTGGGAATAGTAATTTTTACCCCTCCGCTATCCAACACTTTCCCTACTGTTGCACTCACTGGAGTTGGAATAGTAATTTTTACACCTCCGCTATCCAACACTTTCCCTACTGTTGCACTCACTGGAGTAGGAGTAGTAATTTTTACCCCTCCGCTATCCAACACTTTCCCTACTGTTGCACTCACTGGAGTTAGAATAGTAATTTTTACACCTCAGCTATCCAACACTTTCCCTACTGTTGCACTCACTGGAGTGGGAATGGTAAACTTTTACCTCTCCGCTATTCAACACTTTGCCTACTGTTGCATTTACTGGAGTGGGAATAACATTTTTACCCCTCCGCTATCCAACAGTTATTCTACTGTTGCATTCATTGGAGTGGGAATAGTAATTTGTACCCCTCTGCTATCTAACACTTTTCCTACTGTTGCACTCTCTGGAGTTGGAATAGTAAATTTTACACCTCCGCTATCCAACACTTTCTCTACCGTTGCACTGAATGGAGTCGGAATAGTAATTTTTACCCCTCCGCTATCCTACACTTTCTCTACTGTTGCACTCACTGGAGTGGGAATAAACAATTTTACCCCTCTGCTATCCAACATTTATTCTACTGTTGCATTCAGCGGAGTGGGAATAGTAATTTTTTCCCCTCCGCTATCCAACACTTTCCCTACTGTTGCTCTCACTGGAGTGGATATAGTAATTTTTACCCCTCCGCTATCCAACACTTTCCCTACTGATGCACTTTTTGGAGTGGGAATAGTAATTTTTACCCCTCCGCTATCCAGCACTTTCCCTACTGTTGCACTCTTTGGAGTGGGAATAGTAATTTTTACCCCTCCGCTATCCAACGCTTTCCCTACTGTTGCACTCACTGGAGTTAGAATAGCAAATGTAATTATTTTTCTATCCAACACTTTCCCTAATGTTGCATTGATTGTATTGGGAAATTTAAGTTGAAATATTTTTTAATAGTTTAATGTTTTAAATGGTTATAGATTTTTTTAAATTATTTTAAATTATTGATATATATATATATTATATTTTTATATAATTTTAAAGTTCTAAAATAAATTAAAGATAATAGTTTATTAATTATTTTAAAGTAAATATATATATATGTATAAATTATGTTTGTGTGTTTTTTTTTTATTAAGTTTATTTGTTATATTTTGTTAAAATTTATATTAAATGTAATTTATTTTGTTAAAATTAATATTTAATTTATTCAAAATATATTATTTTATATATATATTTAAATCGATATTTTTTTATATTCTATATATTTTTCAATATTTTTAACATCAATGTTTTTGTCATCGGTATTCTATTAGTGAACCCTGTCCCTGCTCACCCCTGCTATCCGCTTTGTACATTTACCCCTTTTTTAGAACAACTGTAGAGCAATGCACAGATAACGCTGGTTGTAGTGAACCAAGTAGAATATAAAGTCCTGGCCTATGTGGACGATATAGCAATGGTTAGAGTAGACCCTTTAGGGGCCCTTGCTGCAATTTAAAAAATGAAGCTAAACAATTCGGGGTGTTTTCTGGTATTAAACTGAATGAGGGTAAGACCCAGGTTGTTTGTTCTAAGGACAATCAGTCAAAATCAAGGTTTCCTTTTGGGTATAAAAGAATATCAACACTTGAATACACAACTGAATTGGCTACAAACCACACAATCATTCATCCAATTGAGACCAATATCACCAAGTAGCTTTATGAAACTGTATACATAGTATAAAATTACGACACTTTTATTCTAAAAAACTGGAATATTTCTTTAAAACACATTCAATATAACAATAAATATGTGCAAAACATGCTATACATAGAGTCCTGTATTTTGTCAAATCTATATTAGACTTCAAAGACACACCAAAATCATTTCATGTACAATATTGAGAGCATAGTAAGAAACAACATTTGAAATCATTTTCACAAAGAGGGAGAATATAGTAGACATTCATTTTTGTCATTTAAAACACACTAATCGAACAATAAATCATTGATTAAACCACAGCACTGTATAAAACGTTCTCTTGTTTTAACCAATGTTGAGTCGATTTAGTGCTAAAACATTACAGCATTGACGCGTTTCGGTGGGTTGTCAATGATCCAAACCACCTTCTTCAGGAAATAAATAGATGTCTCCCACTAATCAAAATATATCACAAATCATATAAAAAGAAACAAAATCCATTTAAGAAATTAGTTCAATCCATACATGTTGAAGCAAAATTAAATTCCCCCTAATTTAACATTATTATTGTTCTTAATAGTACCTCATTCATGCATATGAAAGAACATGTCTAACATGTCTTGGTAATATTGGAAAGACAATTGGTCACACTGCTATTCATTCATATACTTCCTCACTCATACAACAAAATGTATACTCTTTTTTTATATTTAATCAAAATGAAGACAGGGGGATCTACCCACCAATAATTCTAGGATGTTGCTCGGCTTGCACTACTCCTTATTAAATAGAACCTCAGGTCTTTTCGCCTCGTAGAGGTTCCCCAATGATCCCATACACATGTGGATCTTTACTGCAAACTTTAGGAAGACAAAAAGGATAGATAAAGTGTGTGTGAACGAACTGTCAGGATACCACACATCTGTCAGACTTTCCCCCATTGATCACTTATTGGGATAAAGTACCTGATGTTGCTTGAGTAGTTCCTATAACATCATTTGTATAGGATTAAACAATCTCCCCTAATTGCTTGGTCCAGATGCAGTTGCATGCATCGACTCTTGATTGGGACCAATAGGTGCCTGTAAATTGTAAAAATATTATCCTTTTTATAGGGAAATTCATACCAAATTCTTATAGGGAAATTCATGCCTAAATTTTATCCCATCATGGTTTAACCAATGTGTGAACATATGGTTAAAAAATGGCAGCTATTCACCCCAATTTCATAAATCTGTCAGACGCCCTCCATGTATAAAATGTTAGGGGAAATATACAGCCCAAATTTGTTTTAGAGTTTTTCATAAGTAAACCAATGAATTAGTACAGCTATCGCATAATCCCCCCCTACTCATAAGGCTTTGTTGATGATGATAAACAGAATGCCTTACTCTGTACCCCTACCATCCTGATACTTAACCGGGGGGATTTGATTCATAAATGTACCCATATTGCGAGGCTTTAAAAGCAACTGTCCCAATGGTAAAGCATTTTCATATGTGGATGTGGGCATGGCATATATTGCCACTAATGTGAGAATTATATTAAAGTCACAATAACCACCCCTCGGCAGTTTCCTTGTTAAAAGAATTTAAGTAGGGTCATTCAAGTTAGTGAAACCGTACTATATAACATGGCACTACACAATGTTCTCAAACCAATATGGGGTTCTCTAAACCCACCCTCTAAGGTTCCTCACTAACTTAGACTAATGCAGGGGGACAGAACTACCCACTTCCAGTGGTTTGTATCAAATAAAATATGGCCTCAAATTACCACCGCTTACCGATAAAAAAAGCTTCAACTCCTGGTCCGATCTCCTTGCATCTTGCATACCCAAATTCATCACTAATAGTCTAATTTTAAAGCTTAATTCTTAAACTCGTTTTAGAACATACGCACCGAGCCATAATCGGTAAAACCCGAAGTCGAATGTGCAAAGATGAACAAATGTCCACAAACATCATCAATTCTCAAAATTATGCCTATAAACTGCTACGCTTTATGGAAATGCCTCATATCTGATATAAAGTCCTCCATATACCGCCATATGTGGAAGAGTCCTCCATATAATGCCTATATAACCAAAATCGACGCCATGAGCAAATTAATAGCTGACGAATCAGTCATATTAGAGTGTGAGGAAAGAAACTAGCCCTCTTGTAATGTACCTTCTATCATGCTGTGTGAAATACACCTTATTATTAATATAACAAAATATAAACAGGATTGTATGAGAACCCAAAGGACTCCACAAGAACTGCTTGTGGGCTAATTATGTCCCAAATATTAATACTACCCTGAGCAATATGTTTGATGACATATATCGAGTTTTAGTTTTTAAACAAGAACTGTCCCTCTGGTAAAGAACTTATCAGGTTATTGTCCCACTCTTCCCTAAAATTTAGTCCATTTTTGATTGTGTTAAATATGGAGATATAACACTGTTCTCCAGCTTTCTGTTTTTCATTCACATTCCCTCCTCTTCTTCCAATGGTAACCTTCTCCAGAATAAACCACTCAAAATCTGATTCTTTGTGGCCATACTTCTGGAAGTGAGCAACCAAAAGGGCATTGGGTTTCAACGTTCTGATGGCGGGCTTATGTTCCTACAACCTAACCCTCAACTCTCTACCAGTTTCGCCCACATATCCTGAACCACAAGGGCATCATAATAAATAAATCATGTTTTTACATCGGCAATTGTTAAGCGTATGTGCCACAATACGTCTGCCATTGTGTGTTATCTCCTTTGCCACTCGGCACTGCCAGCAAATGTTGCAGTTGCAGCATTTAATGTTACCCTGAGCTACATTGTTATCTATAGTCCTCTGCCTGTTCCCTATATCATCTCTATAACTATGTACCAGCTGATTGCGGAGATTAGTATTTCTCTTAAAGGCGAAAAGGGGTCTCTCTAGTTGGATCTCTTCCTCATCATTTACGATATTCCAATGTCTATTAATTACATTTTTTATTCTGTTGCTCACCCCAGAAAACTGCCTCACAAATACTATTCTGGTCATCTCCTTATTCTTCTTAGTACTCTTCAACATCGCATCTCTATCATAAAACCTAGCTCATTTCAGTGAATGGGACACTAATTATTTGGGCTATCCTCTATCCCTGAGCTTAAATTTTAAAACTTCTGCATGTTTATAAAAGTTTTGTAAATCAGAACAATTCCTCCGGAGCCGGAGGAATTGACCAAAGGGGATATTATCCTTCTGGGATTTTGAGTGGAAATTGGAGTCGTGGGGCAATGTGTTTTTGTCCATAGGTTTAGTGTATAGCTCCACTTAAAGTCGCCCTTCCTTATCCTATATATATCTAAAAAATAAACTTTCTCCTAACTAAAATTAGTTGAGGTAAATCTAAGATTGAAATCTCCCAGATTCAACCAAATTAAAAATTCTTCCAGCAATTCAATTGTTCCCTCCCAAATAAAGAAGATATCGTCAACCACATTTTCAAAGAATGGGGCCATTTCATTGTAGATATGTTTCTTTTCAAATTCGCCTACATATAAGCATGCCAGGCTGGGAGCACATGTAGCTCCCATGCCAGTCCCCTTCTTTTGACGAAATAACTGGTCCTTAAATTAAAAATATATATTTTTCAGGATCATAGTGGTACATTTGATAATGAATTCCTTATTAGCTCCCTCAATTTCTGTGTTCTCTAAAATCTCTCTTATCACCTCAACAGTAGATTCTTGAGGGATATTAGTATATAAAGCCTCAATGTCTAGTATAACCAGACATTAAGGGGCCGATTCCGATACGGGCCGGAAATCTCTCCGACCGAACCGGACCCGGAAAGATTTCCGACCGAATCGGACCCGTGCAGCCCGACCGAACGAGTACGATGCGCACGTATGGCATCGGACTCGATTCGGTCGGACTCCCATTGAAGTCAATGGGAGCCTGTCGTACAACGCGTACGCGGGCTCCCATTGACTCAATGGGTGCGAGGCGGACAAGGGCGCCCCCTACAGCGTGTACGTGGCAAAGCGACTCGCGCCGTACACGCACAGGTAGGGGGGACCCATGGGTCCCCCCTGTGTGCGACTCACGTGGCTACGCGTACAGGGGGGTACGACACGGACCCCCAAAGTACGGCTCCGACTGCTCTTTGGAGCCGGAGTGCACGGCTCGGTCGGACTGCTCGCGGCGCGCATCGTACTTACCCGGCCGGGGAACGTCTCCATTGCACGGTGTTAGTCGAGTCCGAGCGAGTCAGTCGGAGCGGTCGGGACGCCCGGACGAGTCGGTCGGCGATTTTGCATCGTACTCGCTCGCCCGGACGCGCGTACGAATCGGTCGGGAAATAGGGCTCCGAATCGGATCCGGTTAAGCCGAATCCGATTCGGAGCCCTACCGGCCGAGATCGGAATCGGCCCCTAAGTGCTCTTATTAAAAGGCTTGTTTTCCAAAAGGGAAATAATGTGGGTAGAATCCCTCTCATATGATCTCAATTTACTAACAAATGGTTTCAAGAAAAAGTAGATATACTTGCTGAGAGGGTCCAGCAAAGAACCCAGACAGCTGACAATTGGTCTTAAAGGTGAGTCTATGCTATCTTTATGGATTTTGGGTAATCCATAAAGAGCAGGGACGTTTGGTTCCTGATTATTTAAAAATGTAAACTCTTCTTCACATATCCAATTGTACTCTCTGGCCTCCGTTAGAAGTTCTAAGCATATCTTTTCTAGAGTCAATAGTTCCTTCGCCTGAACTTTTTCATAGTGTTCCTCTATTTCTAGAAGTCTATTAACCCTTTGCTCATAATCGTTAGTGTCAAAAACCACAACACCCCCTCCCTTATCTGCGGGCTTTATAGTAATCATGAGATCTTCTTTTAAGGTACTGATGGCTTTTTGTTGACTCTTCCATAGATTCTGAGAATGTGGATAAGCTTCAGTGAGGATTCCCTGAATTCCTACCTCCACTGCTCTTTCAAATACTTCCACATTCTTACCAACTTGTACTAGTGAGGGAGTAAAAGTAGACGTGGGTCTTAACCCAGATACGTTATTAAGAGTCCTCTGGGGTCTACTTCAAAGAATCTTTTAAGTCTTATTTTTCTAAAAAATCTTAGATTTCTTTGTTTGTACTAAGGAAACTGGATTCAAAGCTCGGCTGGTGGTGACGGATATATTATATCTAGAGGTTAGAGTAACAGCAGCCCTGGATCAATTAGTTGAATTGAATTTGGCACTTATAACATAAGTCAAGAACTTGAGATGATTAATCATCTACAGCTTTCGCTGGAAAGGAGATGCAATGATTTCAAAATGACAATTTTGCCAAAGGTGCTGTACATTTTTAGGGCTGTCCCCTTGGAAATGAGCAAATCTTGGCTGACTCAGCATGAAAGTACATGTCTTAGCTTTCTCTCTACAAGAAGGCAAGAAGGGTCGCTAAATATGTGGTTCTCCCCAAAATGCGCGGTGGTTGGACTGTCCCTAATTTCACGCTGTACTATTTGTCTAGCATGCTACAACATATGAGGATTTTAATAACCGGTGGGACGTTGGTTTAAATTTGGCATAAACACTGAAGGAAGTGGCCCGAAAAGGGCCACCCGGGTTTTCTACAACCTCCTAATCGCCTTCCACAAAATGAAGAGTCGGTCAGACAGTACAGAATACAAAATAGTTGTTTATTACCAATACTCTGCAGAGGAGTCCAATCTGACCTGCACCCTAAGATGTCCGCCGAGGGACTGACCCCCCAACAGTCTGCAACACATAATCATTCCTCTCAAGGGCCTCCCAACCACACCCACAATGGAAAGTTACCGGCTTAGGCTGAACGTGAACAAAGGAGGCACAGAAGGATGGGCTACCACCTACTAGATGGGGACACGCTATCACTTTCTCAAGGTTGCAGTGCTGGGTCTCAGCGTCTCCTAACGTGGGAGCAGAGCTACACGCTAGGATAGGTATGCGAGGGCAGAATGGCCTATTCATTAGCAAGTCAGAAGGCAACCTTGAACAAAAGAGAAAATAATAGCTGAATACAGTGTTCTGCTGAGGCAAGCAATACGAATAATGAGGCCTAGTACAGGCACAGCCTAATAGGGATTACAAAATTCAAAATGGAGTCACACTCGCTAACTGAAGCTCGCACATTGCAGGGATAACTCAGCGGTTGCATAACGTGAATACGAATGGTGTCTAATTTAGCCGCACACTGCTAACCTAATATAACGTAGAAAAAGTGTATAACGAGAATGAGATTTTCAAACCTAACAGACCCTCCTTTTAGCAGTGGAGGCTAAATACTTTATTGACGCTATCCGGTAGGGTCTTTACAATTCTAAGCAGGGAAAAGAGATAATCCATACTGACTTTAATAGCAAAGGAAAAGTGAGCAACACATGTATAGCAAGATATTTTTAGTTCTCAAAAATACCCTCATCTATCTGCATCATATCCTGTATTTCTTGCATCATCATATTAGAGACTTTATCATTGCGGCCTGGCAATTTAGGTGTAGGGGTGAGTTTACTCACGCAATAAGTGCAGCATGCTGGAAGGCAATTGACACATAGGTAGCATGTGAAAATGACACCTGCAATAGCTACTAGGAAAAGAAGTATCTTCCAACCCCATGATGATAGCAGACTCCAAAACCAACCTGTGAAGGACCATGCACCATTATCCTGATGAATATCGGATGCAAGCCTATGTAGCTTCTTGATAGCTGAGTATACATTGAGGCGTGGTCTGGGATGTAAACGCAGCAATTGCTGCCTATGACGCGACAAGCTCCACCCCTATCTGCAAGGATAACGTCTAAAACCATCCGATTTTGAAGAGCAACGAGTCTAGTAGCCTGGAGCTCAGCCGTGATGTTAGTGAGTATGCCTGCTGTAGTGTTGATAACCCCTTCAACAACCCTGGTGAGACGACGAATGCTAACAATGTTGTACATAGGTCCCCAGAAAGGGACAATAGCCTTCATGGCATCCATGAATTGCTGTAGGGTAGTATCAGTTTGATCGATATCTGCTGTGTCAATAACTCTCCTTACCCGGGACAAGTACACGTTTCTCCGCTGCAGCCTATGGTCTTTGTGATAGTTGGATGGTGCAATATAAACGGGAGGTAAAAGAAAAGAGACATAACACCGGCCAGACCATCCCCTAGGAGCCATGTATAAGCCTGCTCCCCACAAACAAAGTATACATTTGGGGGGTGAGCAAAAGTGGCCTACTAGTAGTGTTTAATCGGTAAGTGTAGTTGCAATTGCTCAGTCCCACTGGAATATTCCCAGAACCTTCGACACAGAAACTAGCTGCTGTATGAACTACAGGTACGGGCATGGCTTTATCTTCAGTGATATTTCGTGCATGGAACCATTTAAAGTATTCAGTAACATTGAATCTCTGAAAATCCAACATTTCATTTTGCAGCCATGTGGCATTCTTGTTACCTTCATAAACATTCATGCAAGCATGTGGATGTAAGGTACCCTCCTTTCCTCCTGTCCCAGGTGTATAACCCTGGTGTATCACAATATATTCCAACACTGCTTCATAGTCAGACTTCATCATATTCATATCATCAGTATGATAATGCATATACACCATGGAAAGCAACAGGAACCATGCCTCACAACTGCTCAGGTACGACAGGGGTAAAGACACCAGTAAATCGTTCTTGTGCATAACTGAGGGGAGTAACCCACACACCCAGCAATTCGTGGCATTTGTTGTAATATGTACCTGGTGAAGCATTTGCAGGAAAGCATTTTCAACATATGTCTGTCTATGTCTCTCTTTATGTGGGGCCAACGTAATGAACAGATGCTCAGGTGGAGACGGGGTAGTCCCTATCAAAGTGTGGACAGGATGCTGTTCTTCTAAATACCACTAAGCCTGGGCGTAGTTTGCGTAGTAGCACTTCACGTAGCTACGTGAAGTACAGCTTCAACTACACGTAGCTATGCAAATTGCGTAGTGCGTAGCTGTGTGCTTGACTGCACTGTACAATAATTACCAAAAGCATCTTGTACAGTACAAGTTAAGATAAAATAAATATCTCTGTCCTTATATGCTAAAAATACATATAGTCATTTCACTAAAGTGAAAACAAAAAGTTAATAAGCAGTGAGAGAGGTGATGATTTTGGTATCCTCGCTAACTTAGGAGAGAACCAAGCAGATGTCTTGAAAACAAAAAGCACATCTTATTGAACGATTCGGTGGTGGTCCCATCCTCTTAGGACCACCCCAAGCACAGTTATTGGCAAAAATACAATCCCAACCAAAGGCCCTGCAAAGCATTATGGGACGAGATTAGCAGTGGGCAGTGAATATTATAGCATCCAATATCAAAATAATTCTACAAAGAGCTGCAGTTCCACTAGTCGTTACTAGGTGTCCCTCACGAGTCAAATGCAAAAGCTTCATGAAAGGTTTTCAATACTTTTGCATTTGACTCGTGAGGGACATCTTGTAACGACTAGTGGAACTGCAGCTTGATGTATTAATAATTTCAATGCTTTTGCATTTGACTCGTGAGGGACACCTAGTAACGACCAGTTGAACTGCAGCTCTTTGTAGAATTATTTTGATATTGGACACATAATATTCACTGCCCACTGCTAATCTCGTCCCATAATGCTTTGCAGGGCCTTTGGTTGGGATTGTATTTTTGCCCATAACTGTGCTTGGGGTGGTCCTAGGAGGAAGGGACCACCATTGAATCGTTCACATGATATGCTTTTTGTGTTCAAGGCATCTGCTTGGTCCTCCCCTAGGTTAGGGGGACTCCAAAATCATCACCTCTCTCATTGCTTGCTATTTTATTGTCAAAATTCATTTTTGTGAATTGGTTATATGCTTTTTAGCATAAAAAATTGCTTTATCAAAGCATTTGAAGGAGTTTATTATACTCCTGCTACGTTGATAAGCACAGTTATTCACTCTGCTACGTGCAAATTGCGTAGTGCGTAGTAGCACAAACTTTGCATGCTTCGTGAGCGTAGCAAAGTATTATGCCCAGGGTTAAATACCACACAACCCCAAACAGTATTATCATTACTATAAGAAGGAACACTACCACCACTATCTTACTCCTAGTAGACCAGCTAGACCACACAGGACTACTCTGCCCCGGTGGTGGTGCCGCTAGGGGCTGTTCTTCTTCCATGACAGCACGGCCAAATAGGAACATGTGAAGAGCCTTAAGAACTGGAGCCACAAGAATACAACCGACTCGCTGGCAGGCTCCTATCGTTCATCAACGTTGGTGCTGTGAAGCACTCTCTCGGGGGAGCCGTGCGATCGCAGCCCTTACTGGAAACAAATCCTTCTTCTGTCAGGATAGGGCACCCTCCCTCCTGGGCAAGCACCCTCAACGATCCTGTCCAGTGTCTCAGGCAGTGCACCAGTGTAGTTCACCCTAATCTGACACAGGCACTGCAGACCTAGTACCTACAACCTATTCTCAAGTCCTTCCCTAACTCCTGGACTGTCCCTCTGGTGCACTGTCCTTCTTTTGGGGGCGCAAGTTATACCTGTCAACTCCAGGCACTGTCTCATCAACAAAAAGGGGGTGAAACTCTGGCTCAGAAAGGCTTGGGGACTCAGGTGCCAGTGGATCAGATGGGGCAGAAACCGGAGCTGCCCTTATCTCCGGAGGGACCGCCTCATGCAGGGCGGCGTCACTCTTTGCGTCCGTCCACGCCCAACTTAGCCGGGCGTCAGAGAAGGAACAAAGCAGGGCACCCTTTCCCCTTCCTGGTCGGCAATGCCGTCGAGCACCCACTTGTCGTAGGGAAGTGGGAGAGGAACCCTCTTGCAGTGTGTACCATGCACCCAGTTTTTCCGGCCATCGAGTTTCACCGCTGTTCTAGTGGCAAGGAGGATCAACAGGGTGCCCTTCCAACGAGGCTCCAGGCAGCTCTTCCTCTGGAAGTTCTTGACGAGGACGTAATCTCCGGGCTGTAACTGATGCCCGGGCCCCTCTGGTACCAGCTGCAGTGTCTCCTGAATCTGTTGATGAAGAGAACGAAGATCTTTAGTTAACTCATTCAGATAATCTATAAGCAAAGGGTGCTCTATCTCAGAGAAGCGCTTTGGTCTTGGAACGCCCCAGATATTGGCAGGGTGACCAAACACTACCTCATATGGTGACAACCCTGTCCTAGAGTGTGCCGTCGCCCTGGTGGATAACAAGGCCAGAGGCAACGCATATGGCCATCGCAATCCTGTGCTTTCCTGTATCTTTGCTAACTTCAGCTTGAGAGTACCATTATATTTCTCAACCATGCCTGCTGACTGGGGGTGGCTAGCTGCATGAAACTTCTGCTTGATGTGCAAACCTTCGCACACCAGTTGGATGACCTTGGAATTGAAGCGACTTCCGTTGTCACTCCAGATCACACGCGGCAATCCGAAGCACGGGAAGAACTCTTTTATGAGTGCCTTCGCCGTCGCCATAGCCGTATTCTCTTTAGTGGGGTAAGCTTCAATCAATTTACTAAATGCACAAATCACTACCAGCACATACTTCAAATTGTTGACTCGTTCCATTTCGATGAAATCCATCTGGAGAACCTCGAAAGGGGAGGAAGGCGGTGCAAAGTTACCAGATGGTGTGGGAGTACCTTTCCCAGGATTATGTGTCATACAAATCATAAAGTGTTTCACTAAATGGGTGGCTGCTTTGGAAATATTGTCATTCTGCCACACTGGGTCCAACACCTTACATAGTCCCTGGCGCTAATGTGGGCTGGGCCATGGGCCATGGTAACCACAGGAAGTACATAGGCATTAGGTAACATCCATCGCTATTTCTCGGACTTATCAGTCCAGCACCCATCCTCATCAAGACGTCCTGTACTCTCCTGCCATATTGCCAATTCCTCTAGGGTCGCCTCGCTTTGTATCTCTTTGACGTTTTCTAATGTGTCCTCGAACATTCCATTGTCCGGGACCCACCTAGCAGGACCTGCCACAAACATCTTTTTCATCTTTTATCTCGTTGTCTCTTTAGCTATTTGATCTGCAAACGCATTTCCTCTCCCAACATCATCTGTTATTGCTTTGTGGGCACTACATTTTATCATTGCTAACCTTTTGGGAAGTGTTAGAGCTGACAAGAGTCTATGTATCATTGGGCCGTTCTGTATTCGTAATCCATGTGATGTTAAGAACCCTCTCTCCGCCCAGAGGCGTCCAAAATTATGGGCCACCCCAAAGGCGTACTGGCTGTCAGTATAAATATTGACAATCAGTCCCTCAGTCAACTCACAAGCCCGAAGAAGGGCACCCAGCTCTGCGGCTTGGGCTGATTGGTAAGGGACACGGGATGTCTCAACTATAGTGTGTAATGTTGTAATTGCATATGCTGCAGTGGTGGTGCCATCTGGTAGTTTGAAACAAGAGCCATCGACATATAGTTCCCCTTGGTGTTCAGATAGGGGAACATCAGTCAGGTCTACCCGTCCCTTCTTCTCCTCTTCCGTTCTGTACACACAATCATGTACATCTGTGTCATTACTCGTCAAAGGGATGGGTAGTAACATGGCTGGGTTCAGAGTGGCACATATTTTGATGGTAATGTGCGGAGCAAACAAAGTTAGTTCAAATCCAGTCAGACGTGCACTAGTAAGGTGCTGTGTCTTTGTCTTATTCAAAAGCGTATCCACAGCATGGGGTACCATTTCCATGAGAGCAGTATCAAGAACGAGCACCGCCGATTGTCTGATAGAAACTGCCACCGCCGTGGCAGCTCTCAGGCAGCTAGGGAGCTCTCTGGCGACGTTATCCAGTATAGCGGAAAAATAAGCGCAGGGTCTTTGCTTACCACCCAAACTCTGTGTTAAAACAGAAAGCGCGCAACCGTCCGCCTCATGTACATAAAGCACAAAAGGCTTCTGGTAATCAGGAGTACCAAGTACAGGAGCAGAGCAAAGCGCAACCTTTAATTGCTCAAAAGCTTGCTGGCATGCGGATGTCCAAGGCAGGGGTTCATGTACTTCTTTAGTGGTCAGGTAAAGGAGGGGTTTTGTTAGTAAGGAATAATTGGGGATCCAGTGTCGACAATACGAGGTAATACCAATAAATGCGCGTACTTCACGTTGAGTCTTAGGAACAGGCATATTAGTGATAGCAGCTATGCGCTCAGGTGTTAGTCTGTGACCCTCCTTCGATAGTAGGTGACCTAAGTATGTGACCTCCTGTCGGCAATATTGAAATTTGGAAAGGGACACCTTATGGCCATGGCCCGCCAAATGTAACAGCAATTTAACAGTGGCATCTTTACAGCCATCCTCAGTATCAGAGGCCACAAGGAGGTCATCCACGTACTGCAATAGCACATTACCAGTGGGAAGTACCAAAGAATCCAATTGAGTTTTTAAGGCTTGACTATAGATACTAGGACTTTCTGTATAGCCTTGAAGAGCCCGACAAAATCTAAAGCTCCTGCCGGCCAGGGCGAATCCAAACAGATATCTGCTATCTGTATCAATAGAAATGCTAAAGAAAGCATTCTTCAGATCAATCACGGAAAAGAACCTTGCTGATGGGGGAATCATTGTCAATATCGTGGTGATGTCTGGGACTACAGGAAATTGGGGTACTACAATTTTATTGACCTCTCTGAGGTCAATGACAAAGCGATAAACATCAGGATGAGCATCAGAAGAGTCCAAGGGTGCCTTCTTGAGAATCGGAAGGATAGGGCTATTGCACACATTCGCCACTGCCTCCTCAACCACGCCAGACTTAATCAAATCCTGTATTATTTGCAAAAAGGCCTTTCTCCTGCTTGTGAAATCTTGTACTGGGGAATACTTGGCAAGACAGCATTGTCCTTGATCTGTATAGAGACCGGCGGGATCTGGAGTAACCCCACATCTGTGTCTCCTGCTGCCCATAAGCTACGGGGCACCTCTTTGAATTCAGCGGGGAGGGGTGCGTCCTTTGCAAAGCATTGTTTAGCACGAGCCACTTGTGGCCCAACGGTCATGTAAACACCATCTGGAGAACAAAAGATGTGGCATGCAATCTCTTCAACAAATCCAATCCCATCAAATTCTCCCCACAATTTGTCGTTAACAGAAACGATGAATCCACTGTAAAGGGACCAATAGTCAGAGCAAGAGGTTTGGAAATGGGGCTAATAACCGGCATGCCTGAGAAACCTACTAAAACATTGTTTTGGCCAGACAGAGCAGCCCCTGGGACCAGCGAACGAGAAACAGAGCTATTCACAGCACCCATGTCAAGTAAGAACGTCTTGGGCGTGCCCTGAAAATCCGCAGTGATATAAGGTCCCCGCTGATCTACAGGCACAAAAACCGGTCCCTTACCCTGTCCCTGGCTGTCCTAGCTGTGGGACATTCCCGTCACTTCGTCCATGTCATAGTCGTCATGATAGTACTGCCGTCCCCGGGGTTCGTCGAATTAGTTCTGGCTCTGCTGAGCATACGATGTATCCTCAAACTGTCCCTCTCTTCAGCCCCCTCCCCCTCTACCACGTCCTCTAAAACCCCTACCTCTCGGGCCTCAACTTTCTGCAGTAACTCCGGACACTCACTTCGCCAATGCCCCTCCTTTTTACAGTACGCACATTGGTTGTACCCCACAGGCACAGGTACTGTTCCAGTCAGACCGGGACCCGCGCTGGGCCGAACCCAAACCCCTTCCTCTTCCCCTCGCCACTTGCTGCATCAACACCCTTGTCTTCAACTCCTTTGACTTTTTCTCCACCTTCTCTTTGTCCTCATTCTCTCTATGCTCGTAGTACTGTGCCATACTCAAAATTACTGATGGGGATGAGGTGGTCCAAGTACTTTCCGAAGCCTGCAACCTAGTCGCAATCTAGGGAAGCAAATTAGTGACAAACCTGTTGACAAACAAACAAACACCACCCTCCAGTGACAGATCCTGGCCACTAAAATCCAGAAACACCCCTTCAAACATAGTAAAGAAATCGGACACACTTTCATCCTTCTTCTGACGACACGGAGTCAACTTATCCCAATCCACTCGTCTTGGCGGGATAAGGGAATGCATGTAAGTAATAATACGCCCCGGCAAGGCTAATAACTCCGCCTTCGGTTTCTCGCCGGGCTTGCGCTCCTTATCCCATGCCCTGATCTCATTCCATGTTCCACCCAATTCCACCACATGATCCTGCGTATGCACCTGTCTCCATATATCTACCGGTACCAACAGACTGAAAAATAACTCTATATCAGCTAATGTCATCACCGTGGAGGAGGCTGCCTCCGTCAATTCTTTATAGTACGCAGTTGGATTTTTCTGAGGGTCCGGCAACTGTCCTTTTAGGGATATTACCTCACTCCTCTTCCAAGGAGTGTAGATCCACTGTTCCTGGAAATGGGCCGCCACTCGTGGGCGAGTAACAATATTATTCCCATCTCGCAACTCTGGTATTTCGGGATGGTAGATGGGATGAACTTCCCTCATGGGGAACTGTGACACTGTCGTCGGGACCTTCTGGAGCAATCTACCCCGATAACCCACCAATGTCGTCACATTACTGAAAACCTCATTTGGGGCCATATCTGTAGTATATACCCTATCCCGAATGTCATAAATTATCTGCGGTGCAATACCCTTGAAACACTCTTCCCACAATCCTATCAGCGTAGCCGACATATGCTTAAGAGCATGTTGCTGTATAAACGGCTCATAATCTTTCATCACACTCCACACATATTCCACACTATAAATCGGATTCCGGGCCCACTGTGCAGCCTGGTCAGCCACCATTCTCTTTTCCTTATCACCCACAGCAGAGCGCACCAGCACTTTATCCATGCATTAACGTGCCGCTGCCCAATTCACTTCATGCACTCCACGCACAGGCGTCTCGGCATTTCGCAATGCTTGAGGTATCACACCTAAAGGGGAAAGTGCAGATGAAGAAACAAGTACCATCGCACTCAAAGACTGGGATCAGACGGGCGGGGAAGCCAAGAGAACCGGGCTCTTATCGTGTGGGGATCCCCGATCTGCCCGACCGACCGGATGCAACCCTGACCCTACAATCCGATTACGGGCGAGTCGGTTCACCTTGCGGGGTCCCTGTTCGGGCGCCAACTGAAGGAAGTGGCCCGAAAAGGGCCACCCGGGTTTTCTACAACCTCCTAATCGCCTTCCACAAAATGAAGAGTCGGTCAGACAGTAGAGAATGCAAAACAGTTGTTTATTACCAATACTCTGCAGAGGAGCCCAATCTGACCTGCACCCTAAGATGTCTGCCGAGGGACTGACCCCCCAACAGTCTGCAATGCATAATCATTCCTCCCAAGGGTCTCCCAACCACGCCCGCAATGGAAAGTTACCAGCTTAGGCCTAACAGGAACAAAGGAGGCACAGAAGGATGGGCTACCACCTGCTAGATGGGGACACGCTATCACTATCTCAAGGTTGCCGTGCTGGGTCTCGGCGTCTCCTAACGTGGGAGCAGAGCTACACACTAGGATAGGTATGCGAGGGCAGAATGGCCTATTCATTAGCAAGTCAGAAGGCAACCTTGAACAAAAGAGAAAATAATAGCTGAATACATTGTTCTGCTGAGGCAAGCAATACGAATAATGAGGCCTAGTACAGGCACAGCCTAATAGGGATTACGAAATTCAAAATGGAGTCACACTCGCTAACTGAAGCTCGCACATTGCAGGGATAACTCAGCGGGTTGCATAACGTGAATACGAATGGTGTCTAATTTAGCCGCACACTGCTAACCTAATATAACGTAGAACAAGTGTATAACGAGAATGAGATTTTCAAACCTAACAACCCCAAGGATATATGAGTTTATTTAGGGGAACCAGACCAGGGGCTCTCTTCTGAAGAATGTGGAACATAGCTATTAGAAAAAGACCAAATTTAAGATTCTAAGCGCTGCATATAGGTTATGGCAGCAAATAAAGTGAAAACTGGGCATCACCTAGCTCAACTATTATCCACCTTTATCAGGTTTGTCAGTACTCCCATCAGTGTTTCATGATATAACTGTCAGTAGGTGGGTACAGAAGAGAATTACCTCATTGGACTATCTATATGGTGAAGGGCAACTCCCTTCATTTGGTGAGCTCCAGATCTATGGTCTGACTGAGGGCGATTTTTTAAATATCTCTAGATTTTAGATTTTATTAATAAAGGAAAAAAGGAATCACTCTCAATTGATCAGATCCCTTTAGTAGAGGCTATATGTCGGAGGGTTAGGGTTGGTTTAATTTATAATCTCATGATACAAGATCCACCTGACGATTTGGAAGTCCAAAATACCAAATAAGAGACTTGGTCTAGCAGGCCTGCTTGTTCAGGAGTCGCTGAATACAGGCAGCAAAGTGTTGCAGGCGGCCGGATTAAAAAGCCAGCATTTTAAGACTATATTCGACCTATAATACACTTCGGCTAAGCTGGCTAGATGGGGTGGTAGATCTAAGGGCAACTGCCACCGGCATGGGGTGGAGCAGGCTGAGATCGTTCACATGTTTTTTTAATGCCCCAAATTAGATTCTTTCATGTGGGATGTTGAGACCTTTATTGGATCAATTATTTGCGTGCAGATCCAGATTGTCCCTGTGTTGATGATCTTAGGGGTGACAGGTGGCTCTGAGAGTATCGGAGCTTTAAGGAAAGAGGCATATCTATTATTTATTGGTAAGGTGGTGGCACGTCTATGCATCGCATCAGGCTGGCTAAGCCTAGAGCCCCCAACTTTCTCAGAGTGGAGGTGAAGGTTTTAATCTATTTACAACATGGAAATGAATCTGTATAAGTCTAAGGGTGACAAAAAGCAGTTGCAGGTACCAGGATTTGGTCACCTGTAACCAAATGGATTGAAGGCATGAATGTGAAATAATGAATAAAGGGGGAGGGGAGAGAATTGGCTCCCTGGCTGATAGATTTTGGTCTTTATGCTGACTAGGATGGTCTTGATCTTTCTTGATATGCTGGATTTTTATTCCTTCTTACATTTCTACACTCTCGCCGTTCGTGGGATGGGGCATAAACTGAATGAGCATATTTCCAACTTCGGAAGATCAGTACAAATAAAGGTTTGTTCCAGTTCCACCTTTACAACCTGCTAAAATTGTGCTATCTGAGGAGAAGCCCAAATCATGTGTAAATAATCAGCATTGAGCACATTACATCTTGAGCATGCCTTATCTTCAGATTCTGTTTAGTTCATGTGGTATGAGGTAAGACACATGTAGGTAATTGAACTGAGTATAGCAAAATCTAGTATTTCGGGAGACTTTGTGTGCATATTCCAGAATTCTATCCCAGTCATTATCCCGCACCTCTTGGCCTATCCCATCCTCCCACCTCCACCGAGTTGTGTTAAGTCTGCTACCTACAGTACTTCGTGTGTCGGTAGACCCTTGCAGCATGTGTTGCACAGTGCCTGAATAGCCTATGTCACTACTGCATACACCAAGAATTGTGAGTCTGCAAGACCTCCCTCGAAGTGAGTGTCTCAAAGGATTTCAGCTTCCCCTCCTCATAACAGCCCCCACCGTAAGCAGGTCTGTATTTGTCCATTCTGACAGCTTGTGTGCCATTGAGAAACTGCCCCTTGGGGTAGGGAGGGCAACCAGCGGTATTGCTGGTGCGTATGGTGGGAAAAGACGTATTCTTTTGAGGAATTTCTGTCAGATGTGCAAAGCCATGCTCAACAGTTTAGGTGGAGGTTCCAGAGAAAGACATGCCCCCATCATGAGTGCCACTAAGGACTAAATCTGGGCGGTGAACTCTGCTCCGCTCGTGGAGTTTGCAGAGATTTCTGCACTCCGCGTTACGTGGAGCTCGCGAAGTTCCGAAAAACTCCACGGAGCAGAGTTTTTTCCCTCGCTCGCGTTCGTCAACGTCAAGTTGGCGAGCGCTAGCGAGGAAAATCCACCCCCCGGCGAGATTTTTCATTGTTCGAGATCGTCAACATCAAGTTGGCGAGCGTGGAAAATCAACTTCCTGGCGAGATTTCTCAATGTAAGCGGTCAGATTTCTCCTTGCCAGTGGTCGCATATGCTCTCGACCGCTCGCGTTGAGAAACTGTCTGCTTGTGTTGAGAAAGCTGCTGCTCGAGTAAAAATCTACTCAAGTGGCAGAAAGGAAGAAGCGCCCGCTCGCGCTGTGCATGGTGCTGTTCGCGATGATTGCACAGTGCAGACAAGCACCTGGCACTGAAAATCACTGCGAACAGCATTTATTCAATGTACTCCACCGCTTGCGGAGCTCCACGTAGCGCGGTGGAGGTTTTTTTGCACTTCGCAGAGTTCCGCGTAGCAGAACTGTGTGAACTCCGCCCAGGCTTACTAAGGACCCTTCTTGCCATCACAGGCTATAGCTTTTCATCTCTTCCGTTTTGTGAGCTGCTACCTAGTGAGTCCACCATTGTAGCCGAGCTACGATACAATATAACTCAAAGTCTTGCGCTCCCAGATAACCATTCCTGGTTATGCATTGCATAGCTCATGAAGAAACCCTACGTCTGCCTCCATCCCATATTAAATCACGCACTAGTGTGTCCAAAGACAAAAAACAGACTTGGACGAACCAGATGGGTAGATTTGAATATAGTAGTCGTGGCAGCACAATCATGTTTGTAAGCGCTGTTCGTGCCATGATATGGAGCTTCAATGTACGCCGAAATGCAACATTGCTCTTCAAGGAGCACAATGCCCCATCAAAATTACCCTCCCTGATGTCTTTGTCATGGTGGTAGATTTTGACTCCCAAGTATTGGCACACCTGTGGCTACCATTTGATACCCTGATTACTGGTGGGATTGTTTGCAGTGCTCCAAAGATCAGGAAGACATCCATCTTCTCCCACTTCGTGCCAGACCAGTCATTTCACCTAAAAACTCTGAGAGATTCCAAGGAGTTCTACGAGCAGCAGAATTTTAGCACATCGCGCTGCTCACGCTGATTTTTAGAGGCGTGGGCCTGTTTTGCGGTACGAAATCAGTGCAAACAGTTGTAATCTGCAGTGACCACCCACATTGCTTAATCTCGCCAGGAGGCAATCCGGCGCTCGAAAATCACACTAGGGGATGTAAATTCTTGTTCGTAATGTTGGCAAGCCATGCATGAGGAAAAACTCCACCACATGGCTGTTGGCGGTGTTTTGCCAGAACTCCATTCTCAAAGTGGAGCGTGGAGTGGGCAAAAGCCCACGAACTCCATTGTTGGAACTGAATTTTTCACCCACCCTTACTGGTAAACCTCAATGCAGAGATACGTGCATGATCCCCAGGTCCACTCCATCACCCTTCTACAGCCAACTGCCCAGTGCCTCTCAAGACCACAGTTCAGATGGAGCGCAGGGACTCCTACCTTCTTCTAGGGCATGAGTGGGGTAGCCTATGGTCTTTGGTGGGTTATGATGTTATCAGCTGTCTGGAGGGGTCAGGCACGAGCCCCGGGCAAAAATCTACAGGGCCGGCTCTGAATCCATCCCATCATTTGTCTAGTCAGATATCTGATCTCTCAGTTTCATGTGTTGTGGACTGCTAGCTTGGTTCACTACTACGATAGCTGCCACTCTCTTAATGTCCCACTGTTGTTTGGAGGGGTGGCCTCATGCAGATCATCCTCACAGAGCCTCCTGTATCTTTGTAGGCTGGGCAAGCAGTTACTTCTGTCTCATCCGTCCCACCACAATGTCTCTCAATCCAGTCCTATACATCCCCAGGGGCATCGAAAAAAACACAAGCAATCCTCCATGATGAGTTTAAGTTGCCCTCGGAATTAGCACATATTATGGAGTCCAAGGCCCTTGATCGCCCTTTTAGCTTCCAGAAATGAGGCATGCTGGCTCTGAACAGCCAGATAGTAAAGGAATATTGACAATAGGCTATTCTCAACTTGCAAGGGTCCCAATGAGTGAGCCTGTTGACGTAAGGTGTCCCTGTCCACCACTGGCCATGGTGCAGACCCTGGTGGTGGTGGCACTGTGCACTCGCTCTAGAACAAAGAACTGGGAGAGTCCTCATGGGGCAATTGTATCATGGATCCAGCATTCAAAATAGGTTATATTGTTGCCTTCTATCCCTTTAGGGAGACCCATCAAATGCACATTATTACTCCTGCTGCGGCCTTCAGCATCCTCAGCTCTCCCGTTTAGCAGTCCAAACTTATCAGTCAGGGTAGCCACCTGGGCTTTCAAGTCATCCACTAGCAGTCGTACACTGTTTAATGTGGTCTCATTGGATTGCACCTCATCTGACAGTTGCCACTGGTCGTCACAGAGAATATTCAAGTCAATTGCCACACGGTCTATTTTTGTTTCCAGGATCTCCCTAGTGCCATTGATGACTTCCAGCATGCAGTCTGATTTATTTGGGGCTGCCCCCTGGTCTTGCCTTCCATCATTATTTTGTTACATTTAACATATGTAGGGCAGAGTGGTGTCTGTGCTCCAATGGGATCCACCCCTAAATCCTTCATTGATCTAGTGCAGCCCTTTGCTGTATAGCTGAGGGATCCCCAGGGTATAAGCTCCACTCAGGCGGGGGCTTCCCTACACCAATCTCAAGCTCATACTGTGGGGGAGAGATGGCCTTAATGCACAAGATCAATGAGGGGGGCAGAAGACATGGGATGGGGAAGATGGTTACTTTCCCACCTTAGGAAATAGGTCCCTCCTTGGTGCGTCCATTAGGTGGAGTCTAAATTGCCCCTGGATGGAAGGGGCCCCACTGTGGTGTCGCAAAGTTTGTTACTGTTCGGGCAATCCACCACTGTAGGTCTTGTAGGGCTCTCAGGTGATGCAGATTTCACTGCCTTTAGGATCCCTGTTGTTGACGGCCCTCATGTGTTCTAAGATTCTCTTTTTGACCATCAGAATTGTGCTGCCAATGTACCACAATCTACATGATCACTCAATGATATAAATGACAAAGTTGGTACAGCATGTGAGAAATTGGGAGAAAACCCTCTTGGTATTATCATAAGTGTTTCCTGAGATGCTGAAACACCGACACGGACCTCCGTAGTTAACGAGATCCAGCCCTGTACTGTTGTATCGGGGAGCGTGGGCGGCGATTGCAACAAGGAAGTCAGGCAGAACGAGGAAGTCAGGCATGACCCGCAATGGATAACGGGATCGCACTGAGTGTTTCCTGGCAGAAGAAATTATATATAAGGTTCCACAGTAAGAAACTCTGAGACGGCTCTCTGCAGAGTAAGTGTACGGAGGGCACAACAGCCTGGAGACTGTGCACCGCCCCCAAGGGACCCGGGACCGTTGTCTAAACTACCGCTGTGGAATCGCGGCAGTCAGTGTTACTTGCACCCCCTTTCTCTACAGATTAAGCGTACGGAGGGCGCACCAGTCTGGAGGATGTGCACCGGCCCCTTTGGACATGGGACCTGTGTTAGATTACCGCCGAAAAAACGCAGTAGTCATAGTTACCAGCACCTCTCATTTTCTGGAAATGAAAATCAATGAGAGCACACCTGCAAGGTTCAGGAAGTAAGCGGGGTAGATATCATCAGAACCCTGCTACTTACTGGGTATTAAATCCAAGGCTCACCACACTGATGACTACGGGAGGCATTTCAGCATCAGGAGCTGGAGATTAACCCACGCATACCCGCAGTGGGCAACAGCAACACCCGACTATGAAGGCAAAGGGATTCGCAACAGAGACACTGAGCAAGGCTACAATGGAGGTAAGCATTAGGCCTGGGCGGAAAACTACGCTACGCTCGCGTAGTTTGCGAAGTTTGCGCTACTTCGCACTACGCGAATTGCACGTAGCACAGTGCGAACACGCGTAGCGTAGCGTAGCGTAGTGCAGCGGTCATTTTTTGCTTGCTCGCGGTCCTCAACGTCAAGTTGGCGACCGCGAGCAAGCAAAATGACATCCCGGCGAGACTTTTTCCTCGTTCGCGATCAGCAACATCAAGTTGCCGATCGCGAGCGTGGAAAATAAACCTCCCGGCGAGATTCTCAACGCGGGAGGTCAGGTTTCTCATTGCGAGTGGTCGCGTATGCTCGCGACCGCTCGCGATGAGAAACTACCAGTCCGCGTTGAGAAAGCTGCCGCTCGAGTAAAAATCTACTCGAGCGGCAGTAAAAGACAGCTCGCACTGTGCAAGATGCCGTTTTCAATGATTGCACAGTGCGGACAAGCATCCGGCACTGTGCAATCATTGCGAACACGCACTACGCAGTTCGCGTAGTGCTACGCGTAGCTCGCGTAGTGCGAACTGCACTTTGCGTAGCTTCGCGAAGCGTTACTTCGCGAACTACGCCCAGGGTTAGTAAGCATGCACTGGTTTTAGTTCTCTAACCGGGGGGCCCCTTGAACTGGAACTACCAGTCATTGACTATACTGTGAAACTCTCCTAGGACTTGGGTCAGCACATACTTTCTCTGGAGTAGTGTGGGGATCTTTGGAGTTTGCAGTAGTTCTATGACTTTTTGACTTTTGGATATATCGGAGTAGCTTTTGTTCTCAGTGTGGGAGGTGACTTACACAATGACCATCAGATATGGGTGCTTATATATAGCACAGGTATAGTTGTTTTGACTCCTTGTCTCTGATCATGGGATCTCACAGCTGGATGTAATAGTCTCATTCCGTTTGAACAGTCTGTGTTTTTTACCCAACGGATATTTAGTTGTGTTACATCACACGGTGCACATTGCTCAAATCAATGGTGCTTTCCATGTTAATGCCATTAGAACCTACATAGGCTAACACTAAAATCCAATATACACGGCAGGAGGAACCTGACATTTTGGTCAGGGGGAGCAGCACAAAGTAATCACTTTTTGCAAGAGGGAAACTGTTTTTGCAGCATGGAGGAAGAGGCTGAGAGGAGAGCGGCCGCTCTCACTCTTTTTGCATGAACACCAGGGATGGGGGCACCCAAGACAGCCAGAAATAATCAAATTCAACCCCTGGTAGATAAACTCAAGAAACTGGAGAAACTTAGAATGACCGAGTTTTCGATATGGTAGAAAGCTTTCTCACTACAGAATTATATTGATAACAATATGGTACCAAGAGGACTGAGGATCTTTACTACCCCCTCTTACGATTCATCAAATCCCAAAATGCTGGAGGAGTGGTCTGAAAATTCAGCTGCAAGTTTCAAGCGCATGCTGGAAATACTGGTGAAATACGCTTGGATTGACCGCGAGGCACTGCTAGCGGAGATCAAACTGATACTGGAAGATCTTGATGCCAACATGGAACAAAACAACCTTAAGAGACTGATGGAGAGCATGAAAGACCACTTCAGAAATCACGAGGATAACATCAAAGCCCGCAAACAGCGGAAACTCCATAGAGACTACGGCGTCTACGAGAGTGGGAGGATTCTCACGTCCAGTAGGAAGTATGACCACCTATACACAGACAAGCTTCCCACACACGACACAAGGCAGACAGCAGCGGAGAGCTCACTAGCTGAGCAATCGACTGCAAGTGACATCGAATCCGAAACATCAGGGAGCAGTGCTTCTGGAAATGAAAGAGTCACCAGACCGGTGACTTTTTTAGACGGATATCGTCTGCTGCGGCGGGCGAGGCAGATGACAAGAGACACCCCAATGCCGAAACCCAGAGGACAGAGGGGATGGGGCAGAGGAAAAGGGCAAGGAGGAGCCACAAAAGAAGATTACGCATCCAACAAAGATGGGGGAAGAGGCAGAGGACGGGGCGCATGGGAAACAACTCCACAAGCTCCAAAAAGACACTTTAATGGATCCCGAGATGGTTAATAGAACTATTATTAATCTCTCCAAAAGACCTCTCAATGACATTGAGAAGCGTGCCCTCTGTTTAGGTCTTTCTTTCTGTCCTTCCTCATCTTTCAACTACACTGACACTAGGATTGACCTGTACAAGTATATCCGCAAACTTAAATTTAAAAAATGACATAAATTAAGACTTACTGCACCAGAAATGAGTAACTCTTCCCATGCCCAGGGCAATGAGATACATCTAGATATCAGGGACATGGACACCCTGGTTACACTGTTGCAGTTGCAGCAGGAGCCCAACTGCATGGGATTAGACATCACTGAAACCTCTGTACTAGACGACCTATGTATAACACACGATGTAGCAGCCAGCACTAGTTTCAAGCCACGTTCCACCTTCTTTCCTACACTTCCACACAACAACATTGACACCTTTCATGAGGTTGTCACCAACTCTCTCATTGAACTCCAATACAAATCTGACCATAGAGATAGGGCACCGAACAACCTCACCTTTGCACAGAGACAGGCAGTCATCTCCTTAGCTGGGGATAGTGAGATAGTAGTACGTCCAGCAGACAAGGGGGGTAACGTTGTTTTACTTGACCATGACATGTATATAACTGAGTCCATGAGACAACTCAGTGACACTAGGTTTTACGTTCCCATTTCTAGAGAAGATTACACCAAGAGTATCACCACAATATGGGACAGATTGAACGAATGGAGAGACAAGGGGATTCTTGAATGGGAGGAATACTCCAAGTACTGTACTGTATCTTCTTCCTAAGATACACAAGGACCCTCTTGTTCCACCAGGACGTCCTATTATGTCCTCTAGAGGCAGCGCGCTGGAACATATGTCCAAATAGGTTGACCATTTTCTGAGGGATCACGTATTTAAGCTTGACTCTTACATTAGGGACACAAAGGACTTTTTGAGCAAACTACAGAACATCGAATGGGAGGATGATTACCTGTTAATCACCCTCAATGTCAATTCACTATACACCATTATAGACCATGAACAAGGACTTGAAGCCTGTCGTTATTTCTTACGCAGGAGACAGATCAGGTACAGGGAACATACTCTTATGATCTTGGAAATGATAGCACATTGTCTCAGGAATAACATCTTCCTCTTCAATGGTGTTATCTATAGACAGACCACTGAAACTGCCATGGGCTCGTGCTTCACTCCTAGTTTTGCCAACCTGTTCATGGGCCTTTGGGAGGAAGAACTGTACTGGAGCCCAGAGATTGCACAGGACTTTGGACGGGTTGTTGTATGGCTCAGGTACATAGATGACCTCTTTATCATCTGGAGGGGCACTGAGGATCTAGCCACTGACTTCATTAGGAAACTTAATGACAACAATCATAACATACAACTCACTGGTAGGATCAGCAGCACCACAGTGGAAAACTTGGACATTAAGATTGACATCAGGCAGAAAACTATTCACACTGAGCTCTTCCGCAAAAGCACTGCGGGCAACAGCTTACTGCATGCACTCAGTAGCCATCCTGAGACCCTCAAGTGTAGCATCCTTTATGGGGAGTTACTTAGAGCCAAGCGGAACTGTAACACTGAGACAGCCTATCAACATGAGTGTGTGATCATGTTGAACAGATTCAGGGAAAGAGGTTACCCTAACTGGTTTCTCAAGAGGGCCAGTGATAGAGCGGACGGCATCAGTAGGCAGGAGATGCTCACTGACATGATCAACACCGAGAATGAACGCACAGAGGACGGCACAAGGATCATCCTGACATATGATGGCGACGCCAGCAATGTCAAGCGGATTCTTGTGAAGAACTGGAACATTCTTAAAAGTGACACCACTATAGGTAACAGCATAGAGGACAGACCACGTATTACCTATAGAAAAGGACGTAGCCTCAGGGATATACCATACCATACCATACCAAAACATTTATAAAGCGCACGGCTACCACCAACGGCGGTGTCCCGGCGCTGAGGAAAGACAAAAGAGGAAAGGAAAAGAGACAAAACTAAGGCAGATCAAAAAGCCATGTTTTCAAGGCACTCCTAAAAATGTCTTCAGATTCAGCTTTGCGCAGGTAGCGAGGCATAGCATTCCAAAGGGCGGCTGTTCTTACAGCAAAGGTACGCCCTCCAATCCTGGCTTTACGGAAAGAAGGAGAGCGGAGAAGCAGCTGTGAGTTCGAGCGCAAGGTCCTGTTCTGGTGGTATTTCTGAAGTCTTAGCCTCAGATAACCTGGTCCACTGTCTCTAGTAGCTCTAAAGGCAAGAGACAGGGCCTTGAATTCGATTCTCCTTTTCACCGGAAGCCAGTGAAGACTGCGCAAATGAGGGGATATGTGATGTCGAAGAGGCACCTTTCTGAGAAACCTAGCAGCGGCATTCTGGATTGTCTGAAGCCTCTGAATGAGATAGGCAGGAAGACCCAGATACAAGCTGTTAGCGTAGTCCAGCTGAGATGTAATCAAGGCATGGACTATTGTGGCCCGACATTCCATCGGTAGTAGGTGGAGAAATCTGCGCAAGGTTTTGAGCTTCCAAAAACACGCTCTGGAAACTTGGCCAATCTGGGCCTTCACCGACAATTCTGAATCAAATTTAAAACCTAAATTTCTGACAGAGGTGACAGAGGTGACAGAGGTGATATGCTAGTCCACAGTGACATTGCTACGGTCACTGGTGGCAATATGCACAACCTTCAAGGTTTCTTTCCCTGTGGCCACTGCAAGGCGTGCAAGAACAGCCTGATGCGCAAAGAAATAATACGGGGTCCTACCAAGAGGGTTATCTCCCAATTTCTCACATGCAGTACCAACTTTGTCATTTATATCATTGAGTGCCCATGTAAATTGTGGTACATTGGCAGCACAACTCTGATGGCCAAAAAGAGAATCTTAGAACACATGAGGGCTGTCAACAACAGGGATCCTAAATATCCGGTAGCCCGGCACTTCCAAGAAAAACACTTTTCAGACTCATCCCAACTCACATACTGTGCCATTGAGCAGATAACCAACGATCATAGAGGTGGGGACAGAGTCCTAAAGCTTAGGAAAAAGGGAGTCTAAGTACATAGTTGACTTCCAGACTAAAATCCCGGGTGGGCTGAACCAGGATGAGGAACTTGCAGTGCACCTGAAAGAGGAATGATCTCTTCTTTTTTCTTGAATCTTTCTTCAACTGCAACGAGAATGTAAATCTGTACATTTTGTATACAAAGACATACATTATGTGTTTTTATCTCTGCACCTTTGATGCTAACCTGTTTTTCTTTGTCTTTGTCTTTGATTTCTTCTTTGTAGGAGGAAAGGAAGGGACCCTTCACCTGAAACTCACAAGCACGGGCTTCCCTACCCTTTTCTCCATCTTCACTTCTGGGATACCATCACATATAAGATCTCATGCATGATTTCTTTTATATTTGTGGATCGCAGTGCATTGTGCAGCTTTAGTCAGTATGAGCAAGGACACTTGTCCAGTACCCATGGTGTACTCACTTTGAGTATTTATTTTCGAAATCCGGCACTTCACCTCCTAACCTAGACTGACCCATACTATGTGGGAGAGTATTGGTTAACACAGCGTGACTTTGGCACTACACCTTAACGACTTCTGGCCTGCCGTGAATTCCGTTCACTGGTCAGGGCTATCATTAGTAATGTACTTGTGTGAGGCACTTTGCCCATGACAGTTCCCCTTCGCCACTTGGTTACCAACCTACATTATGCAATTTGTATTACTTCTTGGCTTACTGACCGGATTGTCTGTTATAGTTTTTTGTCTTCATTATGAAGGTATGCACTTTCCGTGGGATGTACTTTATTCTCTCTGACTTGCATGAACACCATTTCAATATGGCCGACACATTAGATCCTTTTGTATCCTTTCTTTATTTCTATCATGTATTTTTAAGGATACCCCAGTGGTGATGTAAACACATGTGACCAAGGCTGCTGGGCAGTCGAAACGCGTTGTGTGAATAAACAGTTTCCTGCAACACTGTGACTTCTTGTGCTGTATCCTGAGAGTGCGGCTATTTAACTCTTTATTATATATATGCTTTTGACTCTTGACATTACTGCCCTATATACGAGCATAAGACACAGTGATGGTTTAAATGCAGTTAATTATTTTTTGAAGAGACGATGCATTTCCATGTACAAACACAATATTATGTTATTGAAAATGATACACTGGTGTCTACACAACAATATGTTTATGTTCGACGATAAAATCTATATGCAGAAACAGGGAGTGGCCATGGGGGCATGCTTCTCCCCTAGCTATGCGTGCTTGCACGTAGGCTGGTGGGAGGAGCATGTCCTCAAGGCGAACCACAGAGCATTATTTGATGAACACGTTATACAAATGTGGAGATATATCGATGACGTGTTCATTATATGGAAAGGAACATCTTCTCAGGCAGAGGGGTTTGTAGAGGCAATTAATTGCAACAATTTAAACTTGCAATTTACCGCACACATTGATCCTGCTACAGCTAATTTTCTAGATATCTCTGTGTATATACAAAACGGAGCCATAGAGACATGTTTATATAGAAAACCGACGGCTGGTAATGTTTTATTACACGCCACCAGTTTTCATCCCCAACATACCATCTCCAGCCTTCCATATGGGGAATTTTTGCGTATCCGCAGAGCATGCAGCACCAGTGAGACATTGGCAGTAGCTCAAGAAGCAGCCAGAACTAGGTTTCTGGAGAGAGGATACAATGCCAAGAAACTCAATATAGCCCTTAAAAAGGCCAATAATAAGGACAGACAGTCACTACTGCAAACGAGATCAGGAACAACTGCTAATACTATCTTGTTTCCAGACAACTCAGAAGATACAGAGAGCCAGGGCAATTCGAGGAAGGGCACCTGTAGATTTATATCAACTTACAGCAGGCAAGCCAATGCCATAAAAAGTATTATTAATTCACAGTGGCCTATAGTTCTCACCGATGCGACGCTCCTGCAGATACTACCGAACAAGCCTAACTTTACGTATCGCAAAGCACATTCAATGCGCAGCGATCTAGTGAAAACTAGCCCTGAAGTGGAGACTAAAAGTAGGTGGCTTTCCCCCAAGAAAGGTTTCTTCAAATGCAGCACATGTCGTGCGTGCAAATTTGGGGTGAACACGAAAACTTATTCCACCATCTTTTCAGATGTTCCTGTTAATCTCAAGGGACATTACACTTGTCGCACAGATTACGCTGTATATATTCTACAGTGCATCTGTGGACTTCGCTATGTAGGGAGTACGAAGCTGCAGGTTTATGTGCGAATCCTGCAGCATCTACGTGCGACAGTCAATTCTGACCCCTCATATCCAGTCGCCCGACACATAAAGTTGGAACACGGTAACAACTTAAATGTGCTCCAATACTATGTCATAGACAGTGTTTCTGTGAACAAACGAGGGGGCATTCGTGAAAAACTACTGAGACAATTAGAGACCAAATACATAGTAGAGCTGGACACCAAGGCCCCGAGGGGATTGAACATTTGTGAAGATTTACATTATTATCTTTAATATACATCCAGCCTCTTCACAGTAGTCTCCCATCTTCCCATTTGTAAATTAGGATCGAGTTTGATGTAGATTTTGATTCTAGTGGGGATGATTCTCTGGGTCCAGTGCATTTCAGTACTGTTCAGGGTTTGGAAGGTTATATTCTATATTCTATATTCCATACAGTGTAGTCTCCATTTGAGCAGTCTCTTCCTTTGTTCGCCAATTCCTCTGTTCGCCAGTTTGTTTATATATAGTCCTTTGCATACAGTCAGTTGTATATATTTAGACTTTAGAATGAATCAGTTTGCATCCTTCTCTCTAGAGGTTCTTTTTTAACTTTATTCATTGCACTTTTTGCACTTTTCTAGCGATTTTTTGCACATGTGTACAGTCTATTGAATTTTGCGGGTAGTATTTTAAGAGGATATGAATGAATAAAAAATGTTTCTTTAAATGCACCTTATATTAACTAATATCTATTTAACAATTTAGATTCATTGATTAAAATTAGGCATGGGTTTTGTTTATTAGTATGTGTATAATGAAATGAATTTCACATATAACGATGGCAAGTCCTTTAAATCATGAACCCGTAATTCTAACTTTATTTTGGTCCATTGTGTTAATTGTCTCGTAGGATCTTGATGCATTTGTGCATTCATAAACATATAAGTTAAGTCACTACCTTATGTTATACGAGGAGTATGTTTTAATTACTTAAATATCTCCACATTGCCAGTAAGGACCGGATATTCATGTAAGGGTTTAAAATATTAACAGTATTTTATTTGGACTTTGTTTAAAACAGAACGAAATTTCATATTGATCATCATTACATCTTTCGTTTTTATGTGTTTATTTCACTTGTAAATAAGATGTCTATATTTCTACTTAGTTTTATATCTATATTTATTTAATGCAAATCAGTATGATTTGTTAGTTTAGGTGCTATCTAGCGCGTGTAGGCACTGTTAATTATGTATAGTATTCTCTCTATGTCTATGCAGGCAATAGGCACCAAGTCACATGGTCAATTAATCACTGTATATATACGTCACTGTCTTGCGACGCATTTATGTGATCAAGGCCACTCTGTTGGCCGAAACGCGTCATGTTCGAGTTTTGCACTTATATGGAATAATAAATATGCTACTGCGGCCGGCAGTATCAGCATAAGAAGCAGTTGTCCGTCTCTCTTTTCAGTGCGGGATGCACCTTTGAGTGGTAATTGGATATATATATATATATATATATATATATATATATATATATATATATATCCACACGAAAAATGACCCTTAGGATGCCCTTCCAAGTGGACCGGGGCTCGTTTTACGGGTGTCGCCGCTTCTATATTCCACAGGATAGCAGCCCCTCATACAGGAGCCACAGCGAGCCCACCAGCCGGTTAGTAGCATTCATTTCTTTATTCAGCAGAGAGTTACAGCATAACGCGTTTCATCTCACTCAGCATCTTAATCATATGCAGCATGTGGTGTAGTTAGCTGTTCTCCTTTTAAAACCACAATGAACACTGAAAATGGACAATGAATTCTTACAGTCAAATAATTCGTTTTCACTTAGGATTAATTAAGAACCAACTCTGGAAACACCTTTTTTAATTCATAGATGTTGAATGATTATAACAGTGACCATGGCTCTTGAATTAATTAACTACTTCAATTTAAACACAAACTATTTGACTGTATTTTTGCAAACGATATTAATGACTTCTATATTTTTGAAAACGATATTTCTTACCTTAAATTCGATATTCTTGACCACGATATTCTTGCTGTCGATATTTCTATGTCACGATATTTCCAACTCGATATTTGTGTAGGTCGACATTTCCAACTCAATATTCTGTCTGCATAACCAATGCAACCCACCAACTCAGATTCCAGCCATGCCGCAGGGCTCTGGGTGATGGGTGGCCAGCGCTTCGCTGCTGTCTACCACAGCCACCATCTTGCTGCAGTTGCATCTTGGTCCGAGGGCTGCGGCTCACTCCCCTCTTTCCAATGCTCCAATTTCAGGAGAGCGGGTAATTGACCCCTCAGGTTAGGAGAGCAGCCTGGCAGGACTCAGGAGTGCTTGATGGGCTCCGATAGCTTCAGCATTGTTTGGGGTTTGGGTACAGGCTGCTGAAGCTCTCTAGTGAGCAGCCATCTTCCTGCTTAATGCAGTCATGCCCTGTTTTTTCACCTTACACTCGGCCAAGCAAGACACCTTACACTCGGCCCAGTAGGTCACCTTCAGCACTCACTGCCCGCCAACAGTTTTTCCTGGGGCCACAGAGCTCCTGTGGTATCAGTGAACTCAATGAAATCCGCTGACTCAGATACATTGATTATCCTACACCTCCATTTATGCCTTACACTTTATCCTGACCTCCATTCCGAGAAACTCCCTTCTTGACTCCCACTTCTACCCTGATTTGTCCTCAATTCCTCTCCTCCCTATACCTATCCACCAACCTACACCTTTCCTCATTGTGGGCATATCCATATTTCTGAATCAATCAAACTGAACCTTGTTCTGAACATTTGTCTGCGCAAGTTGAACTGTTTTTCTACCATACAGTTTGATATAAGTTGAAGAAAGGTGTCTTAGGCTTTCTGGAGTTGGTAAATTGGTGCATATATCTGCAATTGCAGTTGCTTTAACAGTGGACTTTCTAGCTGTGGTTGCACTATGCTCACCATCAGGGCAATGTCTGGCATAAAGGTTTGAAGCAATACCATAGCCAAGCTCTCTTTTGGCAATGTACGCCAGTAAGGGCGGTGGCGAGGATGTGGTCCGTCGGCTAGACTGCCGACTTTGGTGCTGGAAACCAGAGTTCGAGCCTCGGGGTCGCGTCCACATCCTGTGATTCTGGGCAAATCACTTTCTCTCCCCATGCCTGAATGTGTAATGTAAATACGGTGCTCATGTAAAGCGCTCCAATACCTTCGGGTCGAGTTCGCGCTATATAAATATGCAACAAAGAAAAGGGCTGTTCCAATCACCTAATCAGGTGACTAATGTAAATTAAATAATGCAGGTTGCATATAGAGCAACCGAATTCCTGCCTTCTCACTCTTGTAGTGGTGTCACTGAGCCTGGGCATCCACTGCCTGGGGGAAACAGTGTCAGAACAACTCAGTGCCATTACAACACAGGCACTACAACGAACGTGCCATTACCACGCGTTCCATTACAACGCAAGTCATTACAACGACTTGCTTTAGGGAACTCAGTGTTGGATTTTAAATGTAACACCTTCCCTACTGTTGCACAGACTGGAGTTGGAGTAGTAAAATGTACTATTCCAAACTCCAGCACTTCCCTGAAGCAAGTCGTTGTAACGACCTGCGTTGTAATGGAACGTTTGGTAACGATGCGTTCGTTGTATAGCCCTCGTTGTAAAGGCATGCATTGTAAACACATGCGTGAATACGTGGCCTATTCACCGCCTGACTTTCTACACCAAAAGTTTTAGTCACCTACTTATTGTGCCTGGTTGCCCATATTCCTTGCGACCAAAATACTGGCATCGTACCCTGCTTATTTATTTATTGAATTTCTGCTAAAAGACAAACTGGTTAGGCAATTGTGATAAGCTTAATTACATGCAGTAAAATCAAAACAAGGCAGAATACAGAGACATCTGTGCTAACACTGCATGTAAATAATTAAACAAATTAACATATTGGCTATGAATGAGCAGTTGAAAGCCATCGGTATAGATTTAAACATCATTCTATCATGGAAATACTGTATATTGTGCGAAATACTTGTGTTTTATGGATGTACAGATGAAAGACCTGGAAAAAGATATTTTATGTTTCATAGAAATAGGAGATACCGCTTTTATTGAGAGCAACTATTAGCTCTAGCCATAATGGGCGTGAACCTTGTATTTAATCTCATACATTTTTTCTACGTCTAGTATGAATGTGCATAATGAAAATTAGAAGACATCCATGGAGCTTTTAGTCACAGGAAACTGTCACACCTAAGTACTCTCAACATTTTCTCCTGGGGTGTTATAATTACACCACATTCAATTAGTCCTTTGGAGGAGCACTGTGGTAAACCCTTAAGGAGAGTTATTAGAGATAGAAATAGAAAAGAAGGATGGCCTTTCCTTTCACAGTAATAAAAGCACAACGTATTACATGTTTAAACTTACAGTCAATTGAATTTAAAATGCGGGCTAAGGTGAAATGAAAGGCAACGCCAATTCATGCGATACAAGCAGGTTAGGTACTACCCTTTGCAAAGTAAAAATATACATATTCCCTATGCTGAACGATACCGAGTCTCTAGGGTAAGGGGCCCTAGGCTGAATGTAGCAAAGATTGTATGAACAGTTTACAACTGACAGCTAAAAAGCATGAAAAAGACGTATGGAATAAAACGTAAGTTGGTGTAGTTTTGAGGAAAGTAGAAAGAGCATGGGGCATATCTACAAGGGCTTTATCTCCGCTTTTTGGCTTAAAAAGCCAAAAAGCGGAGATAAAACTATCG